>JAUZST010013644.1:0-10931 GCA_034779995.1 Parotocinclus haroldoi
TATTTGTAAATTTGTAAAACTACATGCTCTGCAAGAGTTCCCTCGAAATTGAAAAGCGCCAGAGAAAAAGAGGTACATGACAGGCGGAACCACTGCTGTTGCGTCATTTTGGGGGCATGCAGCCTCATGCTAGTTCAAGTATGAATCAAGTATAAACCTGTAATTCCAATTATCACTTCATTGCATTTCTGAATAGAATTCCCTGAATAAAAATAGGTAGGTAAAACAGATATATATTTTTTTTTTCTGCTACATCTGCAGTGATGCTTTATAGCTCTGGGGTGATCGGGATAAAAGTTGGGTTTATCACATTTGTGATTAGCACAGTTCCCTTAAATATTCTGAGAACATCATCTCAATCCTGACCTTACCTGTACCTGGTTTGCACCTCCTCCCCCTCTCCATGGGGGTAACTAATATAAAAAATGTATTGTACAAAAAAGTACTATACACTCCACCTATTTTAGATATTTTTGTTTTTAAATAGTAAACTCTAAAAAGGCTTCCACCAGGGCTTTGTTCAATGAGCTAAGAACAGCCTAAAACACATCTTATTTGCCAAAATGTTATTGATTACGTATAAACTTGATATATATAAGTCATTTAGAAGGAATCACTGTGTATTAAATTGCATTATTTTGTAATGTGAATTCTCAATGAGAATAAATTATGCATTTATTTCTCATTAAATGTAAGAAAACTACCACCAATCCTGAGAGAAAGGGGCTTATTGTGTATAATGTGTATAGTCTATACATCTGTGCCTGTACCTGTACTCTATCTTCATTTGTCATAGGCCTGACAATGCGATCTGTCTTTTCATCTTACAGAGGGCAAGGAGACAATAATTAAACCTTCTTTTGGACAGAGTTTGGCATAAGCCTGTCTCTCTTTCTCTCTATGCTTTTGTGTGAATGGGTGTGCGGATGTGTGTGTGAGTGTGTGTGTGTGTGAGTGTGTGTGTGTGTATGTGTGCGTGCGTGCGCGTGCGAGTGTGTGTATGTGTGCAGGTCTGACACTTTTATTGTTAACACACACGCAATATTCTGTTTGAGCTTCTTGCTAGTAGGTCCTATATTATCTGAAGCCAAGAGATGTTTGCATGCTAACACACCAGTTATATTGACATAATGCAATGCTTTATGTGAAATATTATAAAAGATTTAAAACACACTGGCAGTGTTTGTTTAGTATTATAAAATAAATTCTATAAACATGAATAGCTTTATCAACTATAAAAACAGTTCAACAAAATATAAAAAAGAGTCTATAACAAAATTGAAACAGTGTCATTGTACTCTTGTATGCCCTTAACTTTCATTAAAATTAGATTGAGTACTCTAAAATGTTTCTGAAGCTGCTCGTAATTAATCATCCTGCTACGTTATGTGTTTTACTTTTGTGGAAAGTAAATACAATGGGTTTTTTCTACAGTTTCACAAATGTACCGTTATGTATTACTGTATGGCTGATATGATGTGTGTTAACTGTTCTCAGATTAATTAATTCCATCTCTAATAGTAGGAGCGAATAAATGTTTCCTGGATCGCCAACATTTCTCATCTGTTCTAGTGCTTTCTGGATGCTTGGTTTGGATCCCTCACTTTATCTCTGTGCACTGTGGTTCAGAGCTCCAGAGCCAAAGAGCAGCTTGGAAAGGGTAATCCATCTCCATCACTTAAATGATTATGCCCATTAATCTGTTGTAAACTAATAAAGTCAATAGCACCAGTGCTTGCTTGAACTTCATTAAGTCTTTAGTATATTTAATATGGCTTAATGTCTTTAGTTTGCTGGCTTCTGCTGTCTCACCTGGCCTGTTACTCCCAAGAGAGCTACCAGAACGATTGAAGTCATTTATGTTTTGTTTTCTTGCCTTTTTTCCATCAGACTTATTTTCTGAGTATCTATTGCTATGACATGTTCATAGAAAGTCAGGAGAGAGGAGAAGAAATCAGGAAGAATGAGCAGTAGCGAGCGACAGCAGTGCTAGAGATTTAATTTGCCCAGCCAGACCTCAGATGGGCCCCTGCAGTCAAGGGTTTAATTTGGCTTATCACGTTATAAAGACGACCCGAGCAGGGTAATCAATCATCAGCCTGTCAGAGGAACAGGCAGTTGTCGTAAGCAGGCACGACTTCCCAATGTGAGGCCATTTTAATTGCCAGCAAATTGACTGCTTTATTGTTTTTGAGAATGTCTTGCTAAAGTTTGCTAAATTAAAGCCAATAAAAGAAGACGATCACCTGAACAGCCTGTTCATCCCCCTTTCATTCACTGTCCTCGGTGGGGGAAGGCCTATCAGTGACTGTTACTGTGGTCATGTTGACACTTGACTGCTGAGTATATTTCCCCCTGTAAGCAAGTGAAGGGGTGTCTGTACAGTGTTAGGAAGTGACACTGTTTACTGCACTGAGTGATGCCGTGCTGACTCCAGCTATTATCCAACCAAACAGAACATAACTCTCACTCTTACCCATTATAGAATCCTCCCATGACAAAATGTGTATACTTCACAGTTGCATATGTATACAGGTATTTATGACCTTCAGTAAATCATGGCAGTATATCATTTGTGTCAAAGTATTAAGTACGGTGCAAGAAAAATATAATTTTTCTATTTTATGTGTGTTGCTTTAAAAGCAGAGGCCCATCTCTGTTTGAGATCTATTTCAGACAGCTTCTCATATTTTGTGGTGGATAGGAAAGAAATGATTTTTCCAGAATCTAACAAGCCCCATGGCAGCTAATGATTTCAGCTTCCTGTCTTGGCTTAGTCTTTGCTGTCAATATGATTATGACTGGTTAACTGGCTTGTATTTATGGGCCTGGTGCCGTAAGGTTAAGCCTCTGCTTCTGTTTGACTAGTTTTTGAATGGGGACTGAATCTTCTATACTAGTTTGCCCTTAGAAGTTTGTTTTCTGCTGTCCCGATGAGCAAACTGAAATATCCACCCTATGTCAAGTGAACCAAATTGAAAGGTAATATATTTACAACAAATAAATAGAACATAGATTTTTAACTTGGCCACAGAATTTAGTCTAAATCTGGTGATAATGCAACGCTGAAAAGCTGTTATTGGGGGCTTAATGTTTTGTGTGTTTTGTGACTGTGGTTCTTCTCCTAAGCTATCAGATCTTGCTCCCAGAATGGGTGTTTTCTGTTCCTTGTACCATTATTCCAGTGTGAGATAGCCTTTGACCTCTCAGAGTGCTGAGACTCCTGCTATGCTATAATGCTCAGAAAGCACTTCTGAAGTGTTGAAAATTTCAGTCTTATTTTCAGAGCAGAGCAACACTTGCCTGAATTCCTTCACAAAAATCACATAAAATGAATTTAAGAGAATATATATTCGCTTGTTAAACTGGATATTTTGAAACTAATATTATAGTACAGAGGAGACATTTACATCAAAAAGTATAGTATAGTATCGAGATAGTATAGAGTCAGTATTTAAAAGTTGTAAAGCTTAAAATCCGTATGAAAGGTGTACCTAGTACCTTGTTGGTGTGGACGGGACTTCTCAGAGGAGACACTAAGTCCTGGCCCACAGCCTCTGTCCATCAGAGTAGATCATTAAGTGGGAGGTGAGGCCCCTGAGGCCAGTGCAGGCACCAGCCAGTCTGTGCTGATGTTTCTGTGTTGTACGTTTGGACTAGAGGATCTGTTTGTTATGGTGTAGTAGGCTGCATAATTGGGCTGAGGGCAGGGGAACAAGGCCAAACGTAACAACACAAAAACTACCTACCTGTTGAAGTCCCTGTGTGATGACAGATTGTAGTGTCTCCTGTTGCTCAGCACTAGGCTGGGACCAACTGAAGAGAACTAATCAGTTAATTCATCTGCACTGTTTAAAATCATCATCTCCTTGCAATTAGATTAATGAAAAATAATTGCCTCTATTTGCAGTAATGTGAATATAATGTGTATAGAAAGCTGATTACACATTTAGATAGGATGGCACTTTCAAGCTTATGAAAAATAACAAAAAGAAAAATTAGGCAGCAAATGTATAGTTTTGAATAATAGTAGCCTCTGTGCCTTTACTATTTTTACTGGCCAGCTATGCTAATTTATACAGACAGTATTTTCTACTTTCATGCTGCCTGAACTATTATTACTTCTTGCCCTATTATTATTGAATTCTTGATATCATAGCTTTTTCCTACACAGCTTAAAGAAAGGAAATCCAAGGCATTATAGAATCTGTGCAGTGGATTTGACTGTTTAAGGGAGCATACTACATACAAACCATACAAACCTGGCAAAACGTATTATTGACATTTTGAAGTTAGTAAGAATTGTGTTTATAAAGCTTAGCTTTCTATTCGTTACTGTTATTTGATTTATGTATTGCTGTCAGTATTTATTTTATTTTATTCATCTGATTGTTGCAGTACTTATCTAAAAAACTTTTATTGACAGATTACTTTAAGTTTAATACAATTCTATACCTTGATATCCATCATGTTCACATAATTTACAAATCAAATAGAGCAAAACTCACTGTTGACACCAGATATTTACATTTGGAAGGTAGGATATGATTAAACATTTGTTATTTCAATTTCTTTCCACTTCAGTTTTTCCCTTCTGGTTCTTCATATTCAGTAGTATATGCTTTAATATATAGACAAAAAAGTATATTTTCTATTTATCAGTATTTCTTAGGCTTAGCTGGTTAGATGTAACAGCAGCAAGGAGGATGCTAATCCACTATGATGGAGGAGGAAAAGTGAAGGCCTCCACTCTTCCCTAGTCAATGACACTCAGGGGAATGGAGGGGGAGCTTACGTGTAATGACCAGTAGCTGGTGGGATGAAGCTATCAATCTCTGTGAAGTGAACAGGTCCCAGCTGGGGATGATGTGCTCAGGATGGGAAAGGGAAGTGGAGCTGTCCTTCGAGCCTCCCCCAAATAAAACAGGCGACAGGATGCGCCTGCACTTGAGAGCATGGGCGCACCATCAGCAGAGGGGAGGACCAGCTTCCAATGTGATAGGTGTCAAGTCCCCTATCAGGTCCAGAGTGAGTCCACATGGTTCCGGCAGCAAAAGATGAGACCTCTCATGTTGGTGGAAGATGAGAATGAGATTTCAAGCCATAAATCTGTTCTTTAATTCCACCACTGAGTCATCTGTCTCTCACAGTCACTAGGAGTATGACAATGAACCTCTGGAAATGCACATCCTTCAAAGAGATTGCAAAGGGAGTTAACATTTTGCATATCACAGAATGGTGTTAAAAGAAAATTAGCTATGACAAAAAGAGACATGTGTATATACAAAATATACATGTGTGTTATCTTAGCCATTACGAGATTTTGGAGTACCACATATGGTAACAAAATGGTTTCCTAAAAATGCATGAACTTTAAGATTCTCCAAAGAATCACACCACACCCTTTACATTTTCAGTTCTAAATATTCACATTAATTTCGATTTTAAAAAGGCTTTTAAGCAGTACACACTGTTTTGCTAATAACATTTTTGCTCATTTTCAGTTAAATTAATCCCAACAACACTAAAAATAGGAAAAAACATTGATTTTTAATGGACATTTGTCTCTGATGAGCTGAAAAACTGTTAATTCCATAAAACATATATGGTTTAAATGCAACATTACATAAAAATACAGTATGAAAAAATGTATGATAACAGACTCAGGTTCAGGACTTGTTGGTGTTCATCCCTATCACAGTGTTTTCCCTAACCCAAAAACGCATATGTTCCACATTCAGAAATGTAACAATGAATGTCCAAAATTAAGCATAATTAAATACAGCATGTTTTTGGTTTTTGTTGTTGTTGTGTGTTTATTTTTGGCTGGTCTCATTGGGAACATTTAAAGCTCAGATAATACCATGCAACCAAAATTAGGGGATATTTAATTATAAATGAGCAGTATAGATAACCCCTGATTTTAGGGATTGCTTTGAATATTGTGGAGCACTTATTGGCGCATTTTAATGTTGAAACCCAGAAAGTGTTGTGAAATTATGATATTACATGTAAATTAAATGTAATCTGTTATTATGTTTGTTAAATATTCTTGTGACTAGGCAAAGCTCATGTCTTTTCCAGGACAAATTACACTAAATTAAACTAAAGGTTGTGTGATTTTTTTTTTTTGTTTGCTTGTTTTTTTGTTTGCTTGTTTTGGTATGTACTATAAATAGTGATCTAACATAACCCATATAGTTATATGCCATATATATATAGTTATATGGCTATATATGTGTCTAAAAGACATTTTACTCAAACCTATGTTTTTTTCTTTCTATTTTTGAATGCTGCAATTACAACCACAGTTTCTATCAGCTTGAGTGTATCAAGCAAGCATAATTTTAAACAAGAAGCTATCAAACAATAAAATCTAATTTGATAATGATATTGTTTTACAGACTTCATTTTGACTGATATGCTATCAAATGAAAGACTCATTAGAAGAAAGACAAAACAATTTAATGTAGTATATGTCACTCAGCACTCCAACTGATATCCACAATTAACTACTGATCAAATTACTATTTCCAATATTTAAAAAATATATAGTTTTTAGTTTTTGCATTATGTTTGTTCATCACAATATTTGATTTTGTGTTTAGTAATATTTTACTAGATGGTCATTTTATTATGTTATGTATGCAGCCGTCTAATGCATGTGCTTAGGATAATCATACTACTGCCACAAAGAACTGTTTCACAAATGTATTATGTTAAATTTAGTGTTGTTGATTCAAACTGATGTTTAGTATTCATTAAACAAATCTTGGGCAAAAGGACAAAATAAAAAGCTAGTACATTTTGTACAGTGTTGTAATTTTAGATCCAAATTCTTGAGTCACAAAAGATCCTTGGCCTCTGCAACTTTGACATGCATGATTAATACACTGCACATCCGACTTCATTAATCTACTAAATATGTTAACTACTGTGAACTGTCTGCATTTATGGCAATTCTAAAGGGATAGATAAGCACAATCTAAATTTCCAACACTGCCAAGTCTAAACTGATTTTATTCCACCTTTTGCTATTTATATATAGTATTTTCAGTTAAGTAATAATACTAATTATACTAAATAATTATAACTTTTTTTAAGTAATGATAATTATTATCACCATCATAAGTCATATATGTTGATTATTGATTGTATAAGTAACAGTTTTATTTTATTATGAATTTAATTTTATGTAAATTGCACCGATGTATTAGAAGCTTTGTTGACATTTTTGGTTTGTTTGTTTGGTTAGGTGGGTGATTGTGGTATTTTGTTTGTTTATTTATTTTGTAGAACAGTCCATGTTATTGTTTTTAAACAAATGTAAAAGTATATGATACAACATCAACCCTGATATGTGTGATGGTTTATGCTTTTAGATTCAGGTCTGTGAATGAAATTAAGAGAGCAATATGTTCACACGTACTTACTCACACGTAAGGAGGGTTTTGGACAGTGTGTTTAAACATTCAATATAATTGATGACAGTGGCATAAAATAATCCAGTTGACCAAGAACTGAACCAGAAAATTATGTAGATAAAAATGATCATATCGCATATAAAATTTACAAAAGGTAGGCAAACATAACGGTGTTATTTTGGTATTGTTAACTAAGGTTGGGAAATTAATGAGTGGGGTAGCGCATACATTTATGTATGCGTCTGTGCCATGCGTTTAAGCTTTTAAGATTTTTTTTTAACTTCCAAATATAACTTGTACAAAGTGCAAAAATGGTACGTAAGAGAATATCAGAGCTCTGTATACGCTTTTAAACAGGACAACCGTCGTTAAAATTATATAAGATGAATTATATAGTGTATCATTTGTTATATGTATGTGGTATAGTGAGTCTAATTATTGCAGCTTCCATTCAAAGTGAATAAACTAAAGCACCCTAATTGAGTGAAGTCATCTAAAGGCTTTCACATGAAGCTTTTTTTCATCCAAGCAAAACATGCTGACCTCAAGTTACTGGGTCATCTCGTTGACTAGCATATTTATAAAATAAACAAAGTGTTTGTAGGAAACGTGTTTATTACGATCAATGTGAAATTAAACTGTGGTGTCCTGAACTGTGAAATTGCAGAATATTTGCGCGCTCCCGTTTCGGTGGTGGACTGCATAGCGAACGCGCACTGTGGACTGAACCAGTTGGAAAATCGGGTATAATACACTTTGTAGGTGTGGAAAAGCATCCTTAACAATGCAGTCGGAATAGTGAATACAATTTGAGTGTTAAAGTAGCCCGTATTAAACCACGTCCAATTGGACACGTATATGAACAAGTATTCTGCAAGTCTTCGTTCGAGGATTGAATAGGTTCAACTGTTTGTAAACCATATAACGTGGCGACAGTAACAGCAGTCCGTCAGCTCATTATTAATAGTGATTGATTACATGCCCCTGTCACCTCTTAACTGGGTTTGATGAGCATAATTATTGCGTAATCCACGTAATTAAATTCATGTTTCTCGATTAGATCTAATCTGTTTTTCATGGTTTGCACCCTAACACACTAAACGATGTGCTTACGCCCATCCATTTAGGGCTAACTACGCACAAGGCTCTTCTACTGACAAGACTGCTTCTTAAATCTGATTGTGCTCATTAAGGGGCACATTTAATATCAATATGAAACTTTGTGCAATTTGATCAATTTATTGCCTTTTAAGTAATTAATTAATGAATTTTCATAGTTATCGGTTGGATGGTTTGAATTTATAATTCATCATTTATAGACTGTGAATTAATAAGTATTTACTCTTAATTAATAAAACTTACAGAGAATTGTATGCAATAATGTTCTCACACTTCTCAGTGCTAATAAGCGTGCTTGCTTATATTTTGGTGGATTCGGTTCATCCTAATTCATTCACTTAATATTATTTATTAGTCTCCAGTTTCGCAAACTAAAGCGTATACCAACGTTAAACCATGTTTACAGTGGCGAGATGGTGGAGGTATTCACTAATATAGCCTAAATATTCTGTGTCGCCTTGTCAGGAATGTAGACTCAACTGGATAAACATTAAGTTGACAAGCACTGATCGTGGTTGATGCATCAAGCTAAAGTCTTAAATATTAGCTTTCTTGTTGTTTCTGTTGTCTCCTCTTGTTTCTTGATGTCGTGATGTTAAATGGTACTCGGTTATTACTACCAAGACCGTCGTGTAAACTGTAGGCTATTTGCCAATATGTAGCCTAATCTACTTATTAATTAGCGTTACGTTATCCGTTATGTGTTGTGTAAATCTCATAGGCCTGTAAATTTTAATTCAATAACCTAACAAAAGTGACGATATTTTTCAATTACGCTGTTAACATTTCATCTACTTTTACGAAAGCAAGGCTGATACAGAAATGTCCTAAAATAAAATCATGATTTTAATAATAATTATTACCTCTTTAAAAGAGTGTATTTGCAAGGGGTTGAGCAAGAGTCCCTTTCATAGCTGCCTTTGAAAGTGTAGCGTTTTATTGCACGCAAGGCTTGTCTGTGTTTAGATCGATTCAGTTCATATTCCGTTCTCACTGCACCTAAAGTCCAACGAAAATCAAAAGCATGCGAAGCTCGTCAAATCACCATAAGACCGGCTATTAGATACTAAAATATTGTAGGGACTATTTTAATATTTAAATGAGTCAACAGGTTATATTATTCAATTGTGAAAATGTTGTTTGTTTTTGTATTTAGTGTTTGATACAAGTCTATGATTTCTACAACATTAAAGTTTATTATTATAAGTTGTTGTTATAAGTTGTTTACTATAAGTTTATTATTAGGCTATTACTTTTTCTACTGCGTTTCTTAAACCAAATGTCAGTTTGTTTGTTTGCGAAGGCTAAAAGCAGCTACAGTCACAGAAGGGATTACTGGTCTTTGTTATGGCTTACAGCCTATGAAATGGTCGCTCTTCGTTGTTCTTATAGCCAATTGGGTCCCGCTGTCTAAACGCGGCATCTTAATCTTACCCGGCCTATTTGGCATTTTGATTGATGCTCCCGTGGCTCCCTCGATCCAGCAAGCTCGCTCTGAGCCAAAACCGAGGAAGGGGGGAAAATGACAAGCAACTGAGGCTGAGTTTTCCACACACGCTCAGGCAGTCGCAGGCGTTGTGAGATCGGGACGGTTCGGGTGCGGCGCGCAGGAGCCGCGGGTTTCCGGGAGTGCGCCTCGCCGGGACCATGGACCATAACATAGCGCATCTTCATCACACACACATAGACTCCATCAGCTTCGGCATCGATCAGATTCTCAACAATGCCGAGCAGGGAAGCTGCATGATATCTAACCCCAGGATGCAAGACTTGGACTACGGACTGGGCAGCATTGTCAGTAATGCTTATAATACCATGACGGGAAACTACACCGGTAATAACAGCGGCGGATACAACAGCGGTGCATGCGGCGCTCCTCCGCTCGGTGCCTCCTACAATATGAACATGGGTATGAACGGGAACGGGACCGGTCTGAATCCGTCAGGGGTAATCCGCGTTCCCGCGCACCGGCCCCTTAACACCATGCACTCCTCTACCACAACGACTGCAGCCCCGGTGCCGAACATGGCAGGTATGGGTCCTCTGAACAATCTCACGGGATTAACATTTCCTTGGATGGAAAGTAACAGACGATGTACTAAAGACAGGTTTACAGGTAACACTCTACACAAAACACAACTCAAGTTAGCTCTCGTTTGAACCACATGTATATGAAATCTGTTGCATGTATTGATATATCCTGTTTAATATACATAACATTCTGTTTACGTACACATATGTAATTCATTTATAATTTGCCGAAAGTTCCAAATAAATATAATATTTAATACAGGCTATAGAAATCCATACCTGTTAGGAGCTTTGTTTGCAATTTGGCATTTGAGAGCGTACATTTAAGCACATATACTCTAATACATTAATACTATA
>JAUZST010013645.1:0-10931 GCA_034779995.1 Parotocinclus haroldoi
CACGCAATTTCCTGGTTTTGAGCGCACGTACATTTTCACTCCAGATTCCACGCAAAGTTTTATAAATGAGGCCCCAGAAGACATATGAGACCTGGCAATGAAAGAGAGAAGGAGAGCGGTATAAATAGGCCACAGTGATCCTCAGGTCCTCCTTTACCTCTTTACCTCTAAGGATTATGGAGGCCACTGTACTCATAGGAACCTTAAGTGCTGCAGAAATTTTATTGACTTACACTTAGACTTTTTTTGTCACGTGCATTGTTATACATGTACAACATACAGTGAAATTCTTAGTGCAAAGGGTGTGATATGTATATATACATTTTTTCAAATAAGAGAAGTAAAATATATTTTAAAAATATTGTCGCTATTGTAATATTGTTTACAATGGTGGAATAAGTGATGTGTGTATAAAGTGCGGTAGTGCTTTAAGGTTGTATGTGGTGGGAGTGATCTGGGTGATTTATGGTCCAGGTGTGGTCTGATTTAGAGTTCGAATAGCCTGTGGAAAGAAGCATTCTCTCTGTTTTGTTCTTGAGAGCGCTTTCCTGCAAGGAGAAGAGCCCATGCTTGGGTCCTTCACTTTTTTCCTGGACTTGGTACAGCACCGCTTATTGTAGATGGTCTGCAGGTCAGAGAGCTTTGTGTCTATGATGCGTTCAGCTGATCGCACCACCCTCTGGAGAGCCCTTCGGTCCTGCACAGTGCTGTTCCCAAACCAGGCTGTGATGTTCTCGGTGAGGACACTTTCTATGATGCCGGTGTAGAAGTTCTTCAAGACCTCGTTGGAAAGTCTGAAGTCCCTCAGGTGTCTGAAATGATACAGACACTGTCAGCCCATCTTCAACAGGCTATTGATGTGTTGTGTCCATGTCAGGTCTTGTGTAATGTGCACCCCGAGGTATTTTAAGCTTTCCACCCGTTCCACCTCTGCTCCCCAGATTCGAACAGGGTGGTAGCGTCTCTCCTGCCTCTTTGCTCATTGTTGTTTGTGATCAGGCCAATCAAAACGGTGTCATCGGCGATCTTGAGGATGGTGGTAGAGCTGTACGTGGCAACGCAGTCGTGGATGTACACTGAGTACAGGAGAGGGCTCAGTACACAGCCTTGGGGTGCTACGGTGCTGAGGGCTAGGGATGGTGAGATGAGCTTACCCACCCTCATTGTTTGTGGTCTCTTGGTTAGGAAGCTAAAGATCCATCTGCACAGTGGTGGGTTGATGACGAGCTTCTCCAGCTTATCAGTGAGTTTGGAGGGAATAATAATGTTAAATGCTGAGCTGACGTCAACAAACAGCATGTTAACATAATTACCCCTCCCAGTGTCCAGGTGTGTGAGTGCAGTGTGTAGCAGATAATTCACTGCATCATATGTGGATCTGTGTCGTCTATATGCAAACTGAAGTGGGTCCAGTGTTGCAGGTAGTGTGGATGTGATGAAGTTCCTGATGAGTCTCTCAAAGCACTTAATCACAATGGGGGTCAGGACAATTGGCCGGTATTCGTTCAGGTATGTGGGCTGTGTTTTCTTCGGAACTGGTACTATGACAGACTGTTTGAAGCACTTGGGTACTGTGGATTACTCTAGAGACATGATGAAAATTGTTGTCAACACAGGTATTAGTTGGTCTGCGCAGACTTTCAGGACTCCATCTGGGGATTCCATCTGGTCCTGCTGTCTTCCTGGTGTTCACTCTCCTGAAAGTCCTCCATACTTCATGCTCTGTGATGAGGAGGGTGTTATCTCCTCTAGTAGGTGTGAGTTTCCAACCCCCAGCTGATTTGTCTGTGCTTTTGATGTCATTGGCTCCAGCATCACCATCCACATCAAATGGGCTGTTGATAGCGTCATCAGTAAATGTGCTGTTAGCACCATTAGCATAGACAGCATCTCTGGCACCATTAACACCCCCAGCAGAAGACTTAAAGCGAGCATAGAAGTATTCAACTTACCTACCATAGAAGCGTCTGCCCTTATCACCTTTGATGGTGGTCTGTAGTCAATCATTGTCTTTAGTCCATGCCACGTTTCTAGAGCCATCTTGTTGAATTGTGATTCTAGTTTCCTGCTGTACTGCCGTTTAATCTCTTTCACTGCTCTACGCACGCTGTAAGTTGCAGACTTGTACTCGCTCATGATAGACAACTTTGTGGGATTTCAGAGCATCGTGGAGGGTTTTATGGTTACTGATTAGGAAATGTCCGGATGATGGTCTTTTGGACCATATGATCTATTAATTTCCCAATTAATCCCACAACCACTTCACCAAACATGCTGACATCATCAGAGCTGGACCTGAGTATTTCCCGTCTGCGTCATCCAGTGTGTCCTGTAGAGAAGCTTCTGATTGGCTCAACCATCGCGTGACCTCCCTCTTTGCCGGCGCTTCCTGTTTTAGCTTTTGTTAATATTTTAGCATGACGCCGGCTGTGCCTGAGCTTTGTAGCTGTTCTTTTTGGATGTGTAGCAGTGATCCAGTGTCCGGTTGCCTCTGGTTGGGCAGGTTATGTGCTTGTTAATATAAACAGCACTGACAATCACTGAGGTGAATTCTCGAGGCAGGTAGAAAGGACAGCATTTGATGATTAATAGTTCAAGGTCAAGTGAGCAGAAATGTCTTAGTGGGACAACATTGTTGCTGTCACAACAGTTGCTGTTCACCATCAGACATACTCCACCACCTTGTGACTTCCCCGATTCCATGGTTTTGTCCATGCAGTATACCGAGAAAAACTTGGCCGGCTGGATGGCGTGGTCCGGTTCCGCTGGGGTCAGCCCTGTTTCAGTGAAGCATAAGATGCAGTCACGCATGTTCCTCTGGAACTTAATTCTGGCCCTGAGTTGAGCACGATGCGCTCGAGCCCTCAGCCTGTTCCACACGTCAGCTCTCTTTCCTCGGGGCCGTCGTTTCTTCACGATCTTGTAACCTTGGTCAGATCTGTGCCTTGCCACAATTCTGTCTTTGAGCTCCTTGGGGAGTTCCTTCCACCTCACGATTCTCATTTGCATTGTCATGCACTGTGAGCTCTTGCATGTACCAAGTGATATTTCATTTTTTAATTTTTTTTAATTTACTAAAAAATATGCATGTCTGTTTTTTTCCTGTCAAGATGGGATGCTGAGTGTAGATTAGTGAGAAATAAAAATAACTTTTTTGATTTTAGCAAATGGCTTCAATGAAACAAAGAGTGAAAAATATAAAGGTGTCTGAATACTTTCCGTACCCTCTGTATGTAGGTTCATTTAATTTAGTTACATTTAGGATGGAAACATCATACTTTGGGGGTGTGTTTCTGTAAAGGAGACCGGATGACTGCACTGTATTGAAGGGTGGATAGATGGTGTTACAAGCCTTCGCAGTGTCCTACCGGGGTTTGTATTGCGGTGGTGGTTCAGGTATGATCCTGGGTGTAAGTCAGACACAAGAGAGTAGAGATGCCACAATGTCCGTGTTTACTAAGGTGTTCATTTTGTGCAAATATACCAACATGAATTTGCATCAACGTGGGCCAATAGATACATAAAAACATGGGAATGTACATATACAAAAAAAGAACGGAGGTGGACGGTCCAGTGCCAACGGAAAGAACAGATCAAAACAGTCTTTCCTACGCTCAAGAATCCCCACTTCTGGCAAAATCACTACTACACAGAACATGAAACAAAAGATTCGAGCTACTCTACAATTCCCTCGACAACACAAAACACATGGGGTGGCACTGGTAACTTCCCTAGTATGTCTAAACAAACAAACAATTTCACTATCTGTTGGCAATGTATCGGCACGCTCGTGCTTACCTGTCCAAACTCTTCACACAAAAAGTATCCGGTTTTCAGACAATAACAACAAGTAGCAGGGAACAAGCCATTGATTAAGCAAGAGTCTCAGTCTGCTCCCTCATTTGAATCCATTGAAGCCACTTTTGACTCTTATGGTTTCCCGGCATGTGTAATCACCCGGATGTCAAAACTCCTCCCCTTGTCGAGCCTCATTAGACGGCGCGGACCACGGGAATTGTGGCAGACAATCGATCATCATGCCACCAATGACGTTTCTCCATTCATGACAATCTGACCTGCCACCAATCATTATACACAGCAAGAAATACGTGTCTTTGCACGTAACACGCCCTTCCAAAAAAAAACCCCACACATAGCAACCCCCCTTTTTAAACCCTTGAAAGAGCATTAGCGATTTTGTTGTTTTTTGTGTTTTACCTGTATGTTGTATTCTTGTATAGAACCACCTCTTAAGTTGTTGATTCTGGTTATACATCCTTGACAGAAACACTAGTGGGTTATGGTCAGTAAATACAATCACAGGTACTGGACTGGAACCAACATAAACCTCGAAGTGTTGCAGGGCTAGCAGTAACGCCAATGCTTCTCGTTCAATAGTGGAGTACTTCACCTGATACCGGTTAAATTTTCGTGAGTAGTAGCACACTGGGTGGTCAATCCCCTCCTCGTTCTCCTGTAACGAGTAAGGAGTAAGGAGTAACGAATGCTGACAATTCTGAGGCCCTTGGTGTTAGGGGAACCTGCCAGTATCCTTTTAAAAGATCGAGCTTAGTGATAAAACATGCAGTTCCAATGGAACTCAATGCAGTCATCAATTTGAGGTAGAGGAAAAGAATCTGTCACAGTTCTGGCATTCAACTTGCGGTAATCTGTGCAAAGCCTGAATGTACCGTCCTGTTTTGGAACTAACACACATGGAGAGCTCCATGGACTTTTACTAGGAATAGCCAAACCATGCTGTACCAAATATTCCACCTCCTTACGCATTATTACATGTTTTACTGCATTGACATGATAAGGATGCTACTTCAAGGGGATTTCATTTATGACTGTAATATCATGCTCGATAACTGTGGTCTGTGTGGGTATATCAGCAAAAAGGGAGGGAAACTCCTTAATTAAAGACACCACATCCCTTTTCTGTTGCTCTGGTAAATGTCTAACCAGAGGAGATTTTTCAGACTCAAGGGATTCCATCAGCTGGAATTAGGTAGTCAAACATTGCGTCACTGACCAGTCACCCCAACTCTCATTCTGCTCATTAGGCACTAGCGACTCCCCAACAGATACTACAAGCCACAGCAGTTTTTCTACTTTTCCCTTCTGTCACCTCTGGACCCTTCTCTTCAGCCTTTCCCCGATCTACAAATGGTTACAGCATATTTACATGACACACCCGGCATTTGCGATCTGGTGTGTTGATGACATAATCGGTTTCGCTCAGTTTTTCTTTAATGACATATGGACCAGAAAATTTTGATGTCAGTGAAGACCCCAGGATAGGCAAGAGTACCAGCACCTTATCACCACCATTAAATTCCCGTAGCATAGTCTTTCGATCAAAATATCTCTCAATTTTCCTTTGAGACTTATCCAGCATTTTCTTTGCATATTGGCAAGCATGGTGCCACCGTTCGCGAAATGTGCTGGTGTAGTTTAACACATTGTGCCTCAAAAGCTTCTTTTAACATCTTTTTGGGCCCCCTCACAGAATGTTCAAATACTAATTCAGCCGGACTAAACCCTAAAGACTCTGAACTGCCTCACGGACAGCAAAAAGAACTACTGCCACTCCTTCATCCCACTCCTTACCGCTGTCTAAACAGAACTTTCTCAGAATAGAGAGAGACGTTCTAGTGCTCCCTGTGACTCTGGGTGGTATGGGCTAGACATGTGATGTTGAATCCCAAGCAGGTAGGTAATCTGAAAAAAAGGGCCTAGAAGTGAAATTGGACCCAAGGTCAGTTTGGATTATTTTTGGGAGACCAAAGGTAGTAAAAAACAGTCAGTGCTTTCACAACAGTCTGGGCAGTAATTCTTTGCAATTGGATTGCCTCTGGAAATCGCGTAGCAGTACACATAATAGTAAGTAAGAATTGGTTTCCAGTTCTGGTTTTGGCAAGGGTCCCACACAATCAACTAACACCTTTTCAAAAGTTTCTCCCATTACAGTGATTGGGTGTAGTGGAGCCGGAGGAATAACCTGATTTGGCTTCTCTACTCTTTGGCATATTTCACAAGAAGCACAGTATCTGCTCAAATCTTTTTTCAAACCTGGCCAAAAAAAATGTTTTAGCACCCAGTTATACGTTTTAGTAACGCCCAGGTGCCCTGACCAAGAATGATCATAAGCTATACTCAAAATTAAGCTCCGAAAAGCAGAAGGCACCATAATCTGAAACACAGCATCTTTAATTTCGTTCACTCGGGAGGTCCACTTGCGCATTAGAAAACCTTTCTCATCCACGTCAGCCAGACCTCGTACCACACTGAAACACCTATTTAAACTGTTGCCAGACTGTTGGGCTAAAATAAACTTATCCCTACTGATCGTCATACCTGACAAAGGAAAACCTGGCACCCCAGCATCAACCTTTACCTTAGTTGCTTCCCTGCTAGTATCGTGAACCAAGAACGAGTCGGACTGATCCAGGATGTCATCAGTACGTTTTGCTTGGGATCTAGTCACAACACAAGTATCAAAAACTTCAGGGAGATTATCCGCAAGTTCATCAGACTGACAGTCAGTGCAATGGTCAGACACCTCCACCACTGGGATAATCTCTCCACCAGCTAGGTCATTTCTTAGAATAAAATTCACACCATTAACAGGTAATTCAGGCCGAACGCCGACCTTTACGGTTCCGTTAACAATACCGGATTTCAGACGTAGAAAATGCAATGGTATGCGAATATAACACATTTCAAGACCTTGACAAAGAGCATAACATCCACTAAAGACTTGCTCTGGCAATGGAAGTACACCTTCACAAATTAATAACTGGGAGGCACCAGTGTCACGCAAAATGACAATATTCTGCTCAGAACCATTTCCAGGAAGGGCAGATATACTACCTTGGGAAAGAAAAGGTCTATAGCACTCATCTATACTGTCTATAACTTCTTGCGATACAAATTTTACAAATCCGACCCTTTTGGTTATTTGCCATCAGCGCCTTGAGTCTTATCTCCTGTTTACGCTTTAGAGAAAAACTTACCACATTACCAGGCTTATGACAGCAAAAACACTCCACAGAACCCCTTGTTTTACTTCTACCAAGAGGGCTGACAGTTCTCTGCTGCTCCTGTTTGGACCTCTGCTCCCCTGGACTGGGGAGTCTGGATTTGGATACAAACCACATTTTGTGAGTCAGAAGAAACTCATCAGCTAGGATGGCTGCCTGAGACAAAGTGGTAACCTTACATTCATTCAGGTATACAGTAACTTGATCTGGCAAGGAATTCTTAAAGTCTTCCAAAAGCATAAGCTCACGTAATGACTCTCTATCAATAGCCTTACTAGCTGTCGTCCATTTATCAAAAAGGAGTGCTTTCTCCCTAGCAAACACAAATGTCTGGGTCTGTGCCTTACAAATATTTCTAAATCTTTGAGGATAAGCTTCGGGCACCAACTCGTATGCACGTAGAATAGCGCCTTAACCACCTCATAATCCATACTATCCGGTAAGGTCAATGACGAACATACCTCTTGTGCTTTTCCTACTAGCTTACATTGCAATAAATGTGTCCACAATTCTTTTGGCCATTAAAAAATAGCAATCCTTTCAAACACACTGAAATATGTGTTAACTTCAGTCTCTCTAAAAGGGGGTACCAATGCAATATGTTTGGTTACCGCGAAAGAAGCACCTGAATCCCCAGTCTCTTCCTGACTAATGGGACCCGTAGAGGAGACTAGAGGACCAGGCATGAAGGCAACAACTTGGGGCAAAGGATCAGGAATTAAGGCAAACTCCTTGGTCTTAAGCTCCAACTCCCGCAAAACGAATTTCCCTTTCAACCTCCAGCTCCATACAACGAATAGCAAGCTTAAGCTCATTTTCTGCCTGCCTCTGCTCAACTCGCTCCCTCTTTTTGATCTTCAAACGTGTTACACGCATTTTTACACAGGCATTATCTCTGGACCTAGCTGTCTCAGGAGACAACAAATCAACTTGGGTAATGTGGCCTTCACTCTGGGAAATTCCATTCCATCTTCTCTTTCGACGTCAGCAATTGGAGTGCTAGGCACACCAATCAATACAGCCTCATTTGGAGGACCTAATATGTTCAACTCCCTCATTTATTCAACTAGTAGCCTTTTTTTTCCTTCTTTACCAACTGCCTTGAGACTGACATACCAAAATACATCTAGGCCGCCCATGGAGGATGGGTCCCCTCTTGAGTCTCGGTTCCTCCCAAGGTTTCTTCCTACCATTTTGAGGAGTTTTGGCCACTGTCGCCCTGGGCTTGCTCAACTTGGGACTGGCCTTTTAGATAATTGTATTACTGTAAAGCTGCTTTGAGACAATGCTACATTGTAAAATGCACTATATAAATAAAACTGAATTGAATTGAAAATACTCTGCAATCTCTAATAAACGTTCATGACAATCTGACCTGCCATTCTAGAAATAGCTATAAAACAGCAATGATTATACACAGCAAGAAATACATGTCTTTGCACGTAACAGATGGGGCCATGTATAGCGAGATTTTGGATACCAACCTCCTTCCCTCAGTGAGAATGGAAGATGGGCCTTCCAGCATGACAATGACGTGAAACACACAGCCAGAGCAGCTAATGAGTGGCTCCATAAAAAGCATTTCAAGGTACTGACTGGCCTAGCCAGTATTCAGAGCTGAAACCAATAGAACATTTTTGAAGGGAGTTGAAACTCAACATTGCCAAGCAACAGGACATTAACATGAAAGATCTGGATCTGGTCAAAATCCCTGCTGCAATATGTGCAAACTTGGGCAATAACTACAGGAAACATATGACCTCTGTAATTGCAAACAAGGTTCTATTTTTCCGTCGTATTACATAATTATTATTTTTATGAATATTTTTTTATTCTGTTTCTCACATTTGAAGTGTACCTTCAATAAAAATTACAGAGCTCTTCATTACAACTCTCTACTTGAATATACCTCCACTCTATAGGGAATCCTAGGGATATAATGAGAAAGAAACCAGTTTCCTTAAATCCCTAGAACATACCTCGTCATTAGGGATGGAACCCAAAATGCAATATTCACAGACAGACAACCAACTAGGAAACCAAAGATAAAATTATTAATAAATAACGGAACAAACACACATTGGCCGTGCAGAAACAGAAAAATAAAACCAAGGGTGAACAAAGTCCAGAGACCTTCCTGGAGATGACATGTAAAGAAGCTGGGTCTTCACAGAGATTATATGGATCGTCCAGGTCAGGGTCTGGCGCTTGATGCTGGAACCTCACGGATAGTGGGAACACCAACCGGCCTGGGAACCCTGCCCGCAGCATCCCAATTAGCCGTCATCCTGTCGAGAGGTGAGCTGGGATGCTGTGTATGTTACTGCGACAGGATTGTCTTGCAACTTTCAAGGAAGTCGGACGCACATTTTCCCCTTTCCTATCTCCTATCTGCTTGCTTCTACCGTCTGTCTGTGTACTCTGCTCCTGGACACGAATCTTCAAAAAGAAATTTGGAATTATGGAATTGATTAAATGGTCTCTCAAGGCTATTGACACCATCTTGTTGACGAGAAGCCTTGGCTCAGGGGAGCCTACCTGTCCAGATGAAACTTTTGCTGCTGCATACGTGATGGACACTTGAGGGAACTGGTGGATCATATGTATGGCACAACTTTCAGTTGAGGACATTGAGGATGTATTCTTAATCGGAACCATTATTACGGCGTTTCTGCTGATTGGATTAGGCGTTGCCCTGGTATATCTCAAAATTAATAGAGTTGGATCAGCTGTTCAAAGCCCCTTACCACTGTCCAACGTAATCGAGGGTGTAGGAAGAGCCGTAGGCACTCAGACTGTGACTTTTACTCACGGAATGGATTCAATTTCGGAGAAGAGGTTCTGAAATGAAATTGGGAATTTAAGAACCTGTTCTATGTGGAAATTTAGAACACTCAAGCCAAAACAAGCATCTTATCTGGTTTTCTGCACCCATCTTATCTGTGGTTTGGCCTTGAGGTCGAGCTGCAGTGTAAAGTCCTCCAGAGGATTCCGCTGCTATGGAAACCTGTAACCCCTGACACACACACATATTTTCTGCTAGGGTGTGGCCTGTCTGGCAGTTTCCCTACTGTGCTATGGACACGGACTGGTGCTTTCAGGCTAGTGATTCTTTGGCTCCCCATCTCTCCCAGCCTATGAACACGCCTTCCTTTTTCTGCTTCTCCCCCACAGTCGCATCATGATGGGTCTGTGCGAGCGCTCTATGCAGCTGCTATATACTGGATGGCTGCTCGTTGTTGCTGTGTTTATCCTCAATCCTTTTCCCCCTTCCCCATGACTAGTCTTTCATCAAATGTCATTAGATGTGTTTATGTGCTAAGGAGGGTTTTTTTTCTCTCCAACCCCCCTCCAATTTTGCTGTATATTGTACCTGCTGCAATGCATATATGACAATTAACTCAAATCAAATCACTCAAGCCTCTCTTGAGGTACCAAGAGGTGTTGTCCCTGAGAGGTCACCCAGTGTAATCCAACTCCTTTCTGGATAAGCAGGAAAAATAACCATCAAAGAAATAAATAAATGCTGCAGCGGCACAAGCCCTAACAATACTAGACAGCAGAAAATAAGCAGGGCATGAGATTCAACTTCCAGCTCAACCATGCCCTACAATGAGCAGTCAGAATCCTGATCTAAATCTGAGAGAAAATTTGTGGATAGACTTAATGCTTTTCTGATTAATAATAATGCAATAATGTATACATACATGCATTTGTGTTAAATCTCATGATTCATGTTATGCTGGAATGAGAGGGACAGAGATGCATGCGCAGCAGTCTTCGTTCCTACACACACAAATCTATAACTCTTCTTACAGTTGGTTCTTTCTCCGTGTTTGTTTATTAGCATTGTTTATCTGTTTAATAATCATTAGCGAATCACCG
>JAUZST010013646.1:0-35556 GCA_034779995.1 Parotocinclus haroldoi
CTCTCTCTCTCTCTCTCTCTCTCTCTCTCTCTCTCTCTCTCTCTCTCTCTCTCTCTCTCTCTCTCTCTCTCTGACTCGTACATACAAGCACATTTACGGAAGTAGAAACTAGCACAACATATTTCCTCTTGTATTTACAATGTCAGCAGAAATTTCAGAAGAAGGCAGGGAACACAGCATGTGCAGAAATCATAAAGTGTGCACAAGGCTGCTCATTTAAATCGTTTAACATTAAAGATACAGTTCTTGATGTCGTTCCATATAAACCCTCCAAGTACTGCATCAGTTTACTGGCACATATAGAAACTACTAAGAGAAATGGCAGCACTGACTGGGCTTCAGATCACTCTTGAGTCTGATAGCCTCCATGCTCAAAAATATAGGAGCACTGAAAGGAAATGGCAGTGAAGTCCATTGCATCAGTGTCAATGACTATATTCACAACAGACAAGGTTTCTATCAACAAATCACAGGGCAGTAGAGAGGGATCAATCACCCAATGCAGGTGTTTGGTATGTGGGGGAAAAATCAGAGTTCCTGAAAAAAAAACCTGTAGACACTGGGAGAACATGCAATATTCACACAGGCAGATTACAGGGTCGGGATCGAACTGGGGATTTCAGAGCTACTATCTGGCAACCACTGTACCACCAGGATGTCAGTGATGCTGACTGCTAACTGAAGCACTTTTAGCATTTGCATAAACCAAACATGCAGCTTCTCCTTTCATTTCATTTCATTCACCACACAGACAAGAGTGGAGACCTGATTTGCAGATTGGTCTGTTCTCCTGTGTTTATTTTCTCTTGATCATAGAGTCTTGTGCACCAGGTATGTTCTTTCCTTCTCAGTTTATGTTTGATTGTAAGTTTCTCATTATGTTCTATTCAGTTATTACTCAGTACGCCTTTCGCATATTAGCCAAAAATGCAATGGATCAGGTAAAGGGCGCTTGTTTTGCCAAACAATATTGACAAAAAATGGCTAAAATCTGTCGCAGCGGTTCCTTAGTGAATGGGCTCAGGGCTACTGAGGCTTCCAAACACCTACACGGAGCTGCCATTGCTGGATCCTTGATACCATTAACAAGCTTTGCTTAATTTATTTGATACATTTAGACTTAAATTACTTAACAGCACACACATGCAACTACAAATGATAAACAAATCATGGTAGCATGTACAAAATGTCTTATGTAGAAAGTCTGCCTGGGCAGCCAAAACTTTAAGCAAACAACAAACTCACTAGTCTCTTATGCAATTTATTTTATTTATAGAAAGACGTGGCTGATCTTTCTGCAAATGTATTGCAGGTATCCTTGCAAGTTGTCATTTGACGTTACCTAGCCAAATCAGCCTGCACGTAGACAGTGAATTTTTTTTACATATAAGGAATACGCAGCACCTTCTTCATCATGCCAAGAAGGGGTAGACAGCCATGGGCCAGTCTCCACAGTGAAAATTATTACTTGTCCATTTGTCAACAGGCTCACATTACTGAACCCTTCAAAATATCATCAAGGGTCACACAGGCATGTAGATGGCAGTCATTATAATGAGCAGCTTTGATTGGTTAGTACCTAAGGATCTTACATATGGGTGGTTAGAAAGCTTAGATGGACCTGACTCCATGACACTGACGTGATCCTAAAAATATAGGTCGTTTGCGTGTATTAATTGACCTTTTATTTATAATGCAGTGTAGTTTAAAAAAGATTCCCTAGTCTAACCCTGATTTACTAAGCCTTTATATGGAGGATTTTGTCTTGAATGAGCAGAGTTCTACAGAAATACAGTATTATACTGATTAATGTGTTCTCTCTTTGGTATGCTTCCCTTTATAAATTAAAGAGAGCAAGATATTTTAAAACTCATTTAACACCCGCACTTGGTGTTAAATGATTTATCAAATAAGAAAATTATGTAAGGTTGTAAAATAATGGCTTATGCTTAAGCTTTGTTTTCTCTCTCTCTCTATCTATCTCTTCCCCTCATCTTGCTTTTGTGTGATTATTCATTACCAAACTTTCTGAGTAATTGTTCACACAATATCCTCTACATTGTTAACTATGTTTACTCTTGGCAACTAAATACAGTTTTAAAGACGTGTTAATATGTAAACACAACAAGCTCTGTGCAACATTTTTTTTTCACTTGACATCACAGGCAGTTAAAGAACTTATATAAAGAAAGACAAAGCAAAATATTCTCATAGCAAAACACTGTGGTAAATCTGTATTAATACTGCCATCAATAATCACCAATAAGGGCACTGTTCTTCACTTAAAATGCATTGCAGTATCAGGAAACTTTCACTATAATGTATGGTGTTAACCACCGAAAATGACAGCAACCTTGGTACCTCTACACGATTCCATCTGAGCCCATGGCATAGCCCAGGCAATTCTCCTAAATCCCTTGAAGCCATATAAACAAATGAGGACATCAAGCAATTATTCAAAGGCCACCGTGAGAGGGTGTGAACTGGTTCTGACATTCATGAAATGACATGTAGCATCACAGTTAACACCACCATAATCATGCAGCTACAGTACGTTGTGGAAAAGAACAGATCACCCTGTGTGAAAAAGAGAGAGAGAGAGAGAGAGAGAGAGAGAGCAAGAAGAAAAGCAAGAGAGGCACTTAAAGGTCATTGTTCACTTTCTCCACTGCAGACTACAAAGAAAGTCAAAATGTTCTTTCAAATCAGCCTTGTATGAAAGGCTGCAAGAGAAAACACTCCTGGAGGTCACGGTGTAGTCCTGAAGGCTCTTGGTGTGTGCTTAGTAAGCGCACTGATAGTGTAAGAGTGGAAGGCCGAGGTCAAACCCTCAGAGCACGTTCAATAAGTATAAAGATTACAGTGTGTATAATAGAGAGAGAGAGAGCGAGAGAGTGAGAGTGAGACAGAGAGAGATTATAATATGTTACACAGTACGAAAGCCAGTCACACTGTGTGGTCGTACGCAGTTATCAAGGTTATCAAAATCAAAGCCTGGTATAGTCATTTACAAACAAATGTTTGGATTGAGAGAAGGTTTAGCAGATGAACCGGTAATTATAAGAGGTGGTGAAAAGAGATTAATTAATAATAGAAACAATAGTGCCTAAAAGTTCATTAATTCAAAACATATTTACACGAAAACTCAGACAAATATAATCGATCAGTTATTTATTGGGGAACATGATTCAACCTTCGCTTTCAGTATCTGGTGGTCTCTATAAGTGCAGCAATATGTGAAACTAAGGTCAGAGCATTCCAAAACATTCAACTTATTCTTCTGTAGCCGTTCTTTGGTATCGTACAACTTAGGCATTTTGCTGCATGTCCCTCGTTTTCTTGAGATTCAGTTAACAGACATTGTCCTCACATTCTCTTTTTGAATTGTCTGGCTTCAGGAACTGGAATGTGGGAGAAAACCGGAGGACAAACGGTATTCTTTGTAGACGAGGGGGAGCTCATACTGAGATCTGCGGGGAAGGACTGATGTTTATATTTGGATCATTTACCTCAACAAGTCATTGACTAATTGTGTTCTCTTACACAATTTTTAGGACAAGGATGATGTTAAGGTTAGATTTATACAGAAATACAGGGCATTGTAAAACTGGGCATTCTCCAAACCGATTAAGTTCTTTTAATACTTCCCCCACTCTGTGCATTTATACACCATTCTCTTAAATTCCACAACAATTTACAATTTACAAGCAAAACAGCAATCCTTAAGAAGGAATAAAACAATATGCTACTCGTAGTATGATTTATGATTTTTGTTTTCGACCAAACCATCCAAATGTGCAAAATCAAAGAGAGTCTGAGGGGTTTAGGGTGTGCATTACTGAAATGATATTCAATATTCAATAGTACAATATCCCGTCGGGGCAACTGTGATTAAAGGAGATAGCAAAGCAAGGATGGGGATTTTATGATCAATAAAAATTCTGTGAGCTATAAATTGAATAAAATGTATAAATCTTGACTGCTGGAACTGTGCTTTGAATAGGCAAACCTAGCATGTGAATCAGAAATTCGGTGCGTCACATTTTTAAAATACCATCCTCATTTTAAAATATGTCACCATTTTTGAACATCACTGTATCCCACAATAACGTCAAACTTTGACATCCTAACAAGCTCTTTATAGACCGTAATATGGAGTCTGGAGTAACAATAAAAACCTTGCCCTAAACAAAAAAACTACAACTACAAACTACAAACATAAGCACAAAATCAGTAGTAGTTGAGGCAGTGAGTCCACATCACCATTGATTTATCATGGCATAAAAAGTCTACAGATGTTATATATGTTTTAAGAAAATTAAGGAAAGCACAAGTCCTAAAAGAGTCCATAATCACACACTGCATATCGGCATGCTGCTGAAGCTGCACCACAGAGACCAGGAAGGCTTTCTAATGTATCATCAAAACAGCCTAAAAAATCACCAAATCACAGCCTCCTAGGCTTAAAGAAATCTAAAGAACTCCTTGCACTCGCAAAGCCATGATTGTTTCTAAGGACCTGACCCACCCTGACTACAGCTTCTTTACCCTTCTGCCTGCTATTAAATGATACAGAACCCTGCATGTTCGCACTGCAGAAGGAGACTGCAGAAATGCTTTTTCTCCAGAGCTATAAAATTGCTTAATACCAGCACACTGCACTCACTTCCTAGTTCACCACAGGTCTACACTTTAGCTAGCCCGCTCACCTATGGGTGTCTATTCTAATTAAGCTACTGTATTACTTAGTAAGTGCAAGAGCATAAAATTTGAAGTCTCATATTGTGCAAAACACATTCACAGAGTACATACAGTTATTTATTTATTTTGTACCTACGCTGTGTGTGTATATAGCCACTTATCCATGCATTCAGATAAACCACATTCTTATTCATATTCATATTATTCACTATTGCTGCATTGGTTATAATCATAGAATAAGACTCATGTAGTGGCCTAATCATGTAGGACTTTTGTACATGCAAGTATTTTTGTGTTATGTATTGCGTCCTTGTATTTCAAAGATTATATTTCTAGCGTTTATTACATCAAACACATCTATTGGCTTGCCCTGTTTGCTGCTTTGTTTAACATCACATCAACATCAGTGGATATTTATGATAGGACACACTCTGTAATTTAGAGCAACCAGTCAATCTAACATTGGTAACATTTTATTGTTTTTTATTACCCTAACCCTATATTTGAAGGGCAAAAACATAATGTGCTTAACATTCATATTCTACCTTAAGTACTAAATTTGCTCCTTCATGAAGGTATGGTCTTTTTATGCCGTGCAATAGTGACTCATGAGTTATGTGTATGAATTAATGATTATTTACTCATAAAATACAATAAAAGTAAATGCACGATTTAATGCTATTGTATGTAACCACAGAGTAAAGTTGGTGCCTATAAACACAGTATCCATTTGGATACAAATCTTTATGATACTGTTTTATCACTGCAAGACAAAACGTAGGGAAAAGGAATTAAACGGTAAATCTTTAAAAAAGGAGTAAATGAAAAAAAACAGCTGAAAAGAGAGAGAGAATAAAACGAAAGTTAATGAGAGGCCAGGACAGAGAAAAAGAAGAAAGGAAAGGAAGAATTGGGGAAAAAAGAGACGGGAAGAAGAAAAAGGTGATAAATGAAACAAGAAGGAACTAACAGAAAATCAGAGAAAGAAAGGAGAAGAAAAAGAACAAAATATTAGATAATATCAGCCCCAGTGGTCATTTCGGTGGCTCACACAATGTTATGTCAAGACTAGTCATATACAGTCTAAAGTCAATGCCGATTTAGAGTAAACAATTAACCTAATGCATGTGTTTGGACTGTGGGAGGTATCCAGAGTAAACCCACACAGGCACAGGGAGGGCATGCAGACTCCACAGAGAAAGGGCTTGGGTCTTTCTAAGCCTGGGATTTAAACCCAGGACCTACTTGCTGTGAGGTAACGGTCCTACCCACCGAGCCACCGTGCCATCCAGAACATAGGGTAAAAGAAGTTTTTTGTTATTAACATTAACACTGCTCATAAAATATAGGGGACATTTCATAATGAATATGAAGCGATTAAAAAAGAAGCATTTGATTTTATTTCATCAAACAAGATAATCAGGAAAGCAGGTGAAAAATAAAAGAAGGTTGTTTGACTATGCAAATGAGAAGCAAACTTAATTACGGTGATTAAGTGGTAAGTGAAATATTCAGCATGTGAACAGAAGCATGTCAAACTGGATGAGAGTGCCACACACTGACTGTTCAATAGGGTGTATGATCACCCAAGACTGCCAAGCCACACTGACAGCGGGGGGGGCATGGACAGGATCGGACTCTCCAACAGTTCTTGTGGGCTCCTCTGCTCCAGAGCAACTTCCAAGTGCAGTGGGAGGCATCGGACGGTTTGCCAGACGTCTTTCCAGTACATCCCAAGCATGTTCAATGGGATTCAGGTCAAGTAGAGTCCTTGTGTTTAATTCCTGCCACCTGAATCATGTTGGGCCTTGCATTATCGTCCCTGAGAAGAAAGTTGTTTCCATCTGCTCCAGAGTAGGGTACCACTATAGAGTGCAGGACCACATCTTGGTATATGACAGTAGTCAGCGATCGATTTGTGATGACGTGGAGCTCGGCATGACCACAACTGAAAGTTATTCCGTCGTGTGCTAATCACACTTTGGGATGTTCCAAGTGATGTTGCTACTGTTGTCTGGGTTTGACCAGGTTCAAGATATCCTATGGCTTTCCAAGCTTCACATTCAGGCAAATCAGGTTGCAGAGGTATTGCGAAGGCTGGGGAATTGCAGGATATCAGGGAATGTTCAGACACTTTCATCCTCTTATATACTGCGGTTTCACCAATTAAATAAACGTTGTCTTTGCATCACAAAACAACTATCTTTGATTTGTCATTTGCTTTTCAGATGAGCTTGATTAATTAAAAAAAAAAGATCAAAATCAAAATCATTCTTTTTTTTATTGCCTCTTATTCATTTTGAAATCCCCCCTAATTTTTTCAGCAGTGAATGTTCTGTTAAGTTCTGTGGAACCTTTCACATACTCATAGCCAAAAATGTAGCAATGGATCCGGTAAAAGGAATCTCTTTCTTCTGGTACTACCAGTCAATCCAGGACGGTATCATTCCAATTCTGATCCTCGGAATTGGACTGGTGCACGCCTATGAAAACCCATTTGCAGAGTGAAGAGATTGTACCTCACAGCAAACTGTGACATTTCAGCTACGTGTGTTGTCTGAACCAACAAAGCTAGATCGGAATTAATATGAGAAAACCTCAAAGCTCTCATCAGTGCCCTTGAACGCACAAATTTACACACAGCGTTGTACACAACAGAGGTATTCACATGCTCTGTCTTTGTTAATGTCTTTGATGGATTAATCACCTAACAGGCGATCAATTACAGGATAATGGGTGAGCTGAGGTCTGTTAGACATTAATCCTCTCTCCCAGACAGCTCTCAGCAGTTTTAAAGCAGATGAAACGTAACACTCCTCGGACGCATGCACACACACAAACATGTACATGGACGCAAAGTGCCACACAGGCCTATTTGTTTTCCATGAGGACTCTCACCCCTCACCGTCATCCATCAGCAATTCCCACAAATAAGCATATAATAATAATAATACTCCATCTCTGCAACCAGCGCACACACAATGACACTCACGCAAATTGACATGTGTTGGGGTGGGGTGGGTGGTACTCTAATTAACGAGACAGGAATAGCATCAGAAGAGCAATAGAAGCTGGAAGGGTTTTATCGCCATGGCCTCTGAGTAGCTGAAAAAATGAAGCAGTCATAGAAGCAATTGTGAAAAAGAGTTGAATTAAAGGGAAAGGGAAAAAAAATCAATGAAAAGGCAGAAGAGGAAGATGATGGTAGAGCGAGATAAGAAAAATGACATGCATTTAAAAGGAAGACAAAGACACTGTTAGGCAATTAGACAGATAAGTCAAAGCGAGAGGATATGAGGAGACGAGATAAACAGACTTTGAACAGTGCTTTCAAAACTAAAAGCATCCGGATACACAGAAATGATTTCGCTTCACACACTTTTGTACAAGCTGGCAAACGTAATTATCTCTCACTGTTCTCGCGTGCACGCGTTCTGTATTTTTCTTGTTGTGTTTTGTGTTTGTTTTGTTTTTGTCTTTCTGGTTGTACTGCAGATTCCTGCTGTTATAATGATTAATAAATCACCATCATGAGCTTCTGGCTCACTGTAAACTCACTCTAATTACACTGCGTGCTTCTTGAACACTGGCAGCAGACCTCGGCTGCCAAGTGCAGAGTATCTCCTCACCATGTGCAACCTGCCTCTCCTTATTTGCCAACTGACAAATTACTGTAGATGACAACTCGTAGCTACATTCAACTGGAAACCTGCCATCAAAACGAAAGCCACAGTTCTTTGAGAAATCAGTCAAAATGCCTGGCACGGTCCAAGCTACGGTAAGAGCACGGAAACAGCATCGATTTCGGACTGGATTTCTGAGCCACAGGTATTTATGGTTTGTAGTCATGTGATTTATGGTGTAGTCTGTTCAGAAAATGATGAAGCATACACAGCACTGAAGGCAACAATTTGTAAGGTCTTTTCAAACTGACATGCTGCAAAACAGTCACTCCATATGACCTACAACCAGTATTGAAGGGGAAACCATCTGTTATGATTCAGAATGTAAAAAAAAAGATGGATTAACCTATATCAAGTTCAGGTATGGAATGTTGCTGTACATCTAGTAATGGTAATTCTTTTGCTTAGGGGACATAGCAAAGAACTGTGAAATTATGAAAGTGTATTCAAATGGCAGATCAATCTATTGGACACTTGAACCCCATTCAAACTAGAGGGCACACTAGAAGTGACAGATTGGGCACTCATTACCTCTGCAGATATGAAATACAGAGCTGTGACTGCAGCAAGCAAACAGAGTAACACGTGACACAGAAATTAAAAATATCTGAATGTCATGCTAATTCCTATAATGCAGTAAAGTACTTACTGGTTACTATCAGCCATTGGTGTTGCCATGTTTTCATCGGGGCTATCTCAATACAGTACTCTTGCTGCCTACTTCCTATGTTTGGTGTCGCTTATTGGGTCTTGTAACACCGAAATGTTTGAAGAGGAACAAATCAAATGAACGCAGAAGGTAATACGAGGAATAACTTGAGGTTAAATCTAAAATCTATGTTCATTCATTCATCTTCTTCCTAATCCACATGGGATCGCAGGCCAACCGACAACTCCGGGCGTCAGGGCAGGAACAACCCTAGATGGGACTTCAATCCATCGTAGGGCACACACACACAGTGATGCACACAGTCACACACTAAGGACCACTTTAGAGACACCAATTAACCTAACACGCATGTCTTTGGACTGTGGGAGGAAACCGGAGTACCTAGAGTAAACCCATGCAGATACAGAGAGGACATGCAGACTCCACACAGAAAGGACCCAGGCTGCTGCACCCCAGGACCTTCTTACTGTGAGGCAGCAGTGCTACCCACCAACCTACCGTCCTGCCATAACAATATGTTACTATTATATTATTATTATTATTATTATTATTATTATACTATTATGATATTACTATTACTAAAACAAATAATATATACTATACAGAATGTGGACATTTCTTCTTTTTGGGGGGTTTTATGGTGATTCCCTTAACTTGCATTTAACGCTACTAAATCAATTCTTACCCAAGCGCTTATCTTGTATCTTTGTAAACACTTATCTTAAAGTTGGACCTTTCTACAAATTTCCCATTTTTCATTTTGGAGACCTTTACAGATGGGGTGAGCAGAAGTTTAATTTTATTCTGCACTCTGCACTTTTTAGATAATGTGTTGCTAGTGTTTGAATAGCGGGTTGGAGGCTTAAAATACCCCATGTAATACTAATGAACAACAGTGTTTTAAATGTGGTTCTAAAGGACACACACAGACATGGAAGTCTGTCTTTCTGACATAATATTACTGCAGCTATGCTGCATCGACACTTAATTATGAGTGTTCCAATTTAAAATTAAGCAATCTGAATACATTTTCTAGTTCTACTGGTTTCAGTTTGTTGTGGGGGACAACAAAATGCCCTAACATGGAAAACAATGTAAAAGCTCTCTGTCCTTGATAGGACATTTGGACCTCACAGTGATATAATGTATAACTTTCACTTAGATTTTGAAAGAGAGAGAGAGAGAGAAAGAGAGAGAGAGAGAAAGAGTGAGTGTGAGAGAGAAAACAGCAGCAAGCATAGCCACAAAGATTTGATTGGTATTATATAGTTCATGGGCAAATGCTTAACACCAGTGTCATGATAGCAGGTAAAAAACCAATATACTGTGCAAACCTACAGGAAATGAGACTTGCAACTACCAGTCTGCAGATGAGGATGGCACAGCTATTTCCGAGCTTTAATTTGATTTCCCAACACTGCTAGCGTTGCAATAAACAAGTTCCCTTATGCCAAAGCACAAGTATATGACATCTTATTTGGACCACTGACACATTAGTAGCTTTATAGTGTTTGGCGACAATATCTTTCAGTCAATAGGTGCTATGTGTGTGTGTGAGAGAGAGACAGAGAGGGGGGGGGGCAGACAGAGAGAGAGAGAGAGGGAGAGGGAGAGAGAGAGACGTTGTATGCCTTATCATTATTTGCCAATAGTTCCAATATAAAATATCCCCTACGTTTTGTGAGCAGTGTACATGATATGTCTCACTGTGCCTAGTTTTATTGGGTTTTGTTTCATTTTACTGACCTGATAACCCCCAGGACCACTCTAGGTGCTACCACGTAGGCATTAGATCTGTAGGCTACTACTTGTCTCAAAGCTGTAGCACACCCTGTCATATAAATGGCCCAAAACTAGCAGCTGCTTCTTGGGAATTTAATATCTGCCATAACCGGTGCCTTACTTGAAGCCGTCTCTTGAGGCAATCTGCCGAAGCTTTAAAAAAATATATTAGCGTGGCAGCCTAAATCTGTCAAATAGACTCCCTCAGTAAATTAGAAATCTATCCTCATAGACAACCTTTGTCCCATAATGCTCAGTGACTTGTAAGGAGCAGAGCAAGACGAGTGATGCCTGACGGCAGGGACAAGGGACTTCAAGAGGAAGAGAGGAAGCGCTACATTTTAGAGTTTATTTCATGTATAGTGTTGAATTAACACTTGAACTTGCACTAGCAGGGAATGCATTAAAGGGTGGGTACCAGGCTTGGACTAAGCTTATACTTGTACTTAATGCCCAATGAGCGCTCAGTACACTACATAGGTTCATTAAACACTACAGCTGTTATTCTAGTACTGTACAAATGTATTTCACATTGTTCTGCTTGCAAAGATTCTTCGTCATGGGGTAGGAGATTCCAAGTCTAGACCCAAAATTCACAGTACGCAAGTTGTTCCGTTGTTGGACTGTCCAATGCGGACTGTTAAGGCTTAATGGTTTAGGTGAGCCATGGTTTAAATCCCACCTCTGCCAAGCTGTCAACACTGGGTCCTTGAGCACGGTCCTTAACCCACAATTGCTCAGATTGTAAGAATGTATAAATTGTAAGTCTCTCTGGATAAGGGTGTCTGCTAATTGCATTTGGGGTGAGTGACATTGAGCCAATCCATCGCAGTGACACATGCGTAAATACACTCACGCACTACAGCCAACTTAGCTGAATCAGTTAACCTAACGCACGTCTTCATATTGTTGATGGAAACCACAGGTGTTGATCCATCAGTAAAACTGAAGGTGTTAGTTTGACAACGTTCAAAAAAAGGTTCTTTCACAAATAAAAGACTGCTTAACTCTGCAAGATAAACAGTTCATGCAATTCTGCAAGTACATTTATCGTTGCATTTGTTAATTTGACGCTAAAACGTGTTAATCTGCTATCGAATGGGTCATTCCAACACTAAAAAGCTTAATTCTGTAGCGATCATTTAACACTAAATGTGACTGCCACACTACAAGCTTCTGAAACCATGACTGCGTCACTACAGTACAATTAGACATCACTATACTTTAATGAAATCAGCAAACAACAGCAATTTAATGCCTTAGGTGCCAATGCAAGGCAAAAAGTCTATTTTACAACATGGGCATTAATGCAATATTGTAACATCGTAAATGTTAATCCTACAAGGTAGGCATTAACACTGCATGTTAAATTCCAATGTCAGAGTTCTTTTTAGGGACATTTTATCGATGAATTTAACAGCAAGTGTAATTTATATGTAAACGTTTATTCATCATTTAAGAGTTAGTTCCACGCTGTGCTTAAGTGTTGCATGGCAGGTGGTAGTCTACAGCGTGAGAACGTTTAAGGCTGAAAATGTTAATCATCCAGTGCATAAATTGAATTGAAGAAACAAAGTGAGGACTGTACTGTTTTAATACTATGTGCTAATAGCCCGAAGTAACTGTATAAGCAGTTATCGAGCAAGGGTCATAATGCTTTCACCCTTCTAAGAAAAGTACAATTCATTTGTAGGTAATATTTTAGGGTTGTAAGAGTCAGTTCAACTGTGACTTGTTTTGACATGGAATGCATTAAACAAATGATGCAAGTGTTAATCACGCATTTAATCGTTTCATTTGAAATGCTAGACTTTCATAGTTACTCCAACGCAGCACAGGTAAATAAAACATAGATTACCAATTCATTAGTAAGACTCACTGCAGGTCTTAGTACTTAATTCAGCACTTAGTGTTAAGCCAGTAGGACATGGGCTTCAGTTCAAAGCGATGAGTGTTTAATAAGGGCTGCAGTTGTTCACCCATAAAGAATAAGTCTTTTTTTACAGTTTAGCACCATGTAATGACACAACGGTATGTGGCCATCCGAAATGTAAGAATAATTTAACGCAAAGGGTGTTCATTAAAGGCTGGTTGTTTTGCGCTAATGTAACTGCATCACATGCACTTTATCCTCTGATGAAACATATCGCCGACTTGATATGTTATAAAAAATTCCAACGTTTGAGTGGCAGCAGAAGTTGGATGAGGGTTGAAAATGTGTTTCCAAGAGTTAGCTAACATTTTTGGTAACATTTCCTGAAACCGGTTTCTACTTAATACTTTATGACTGAGCGGCAAATATTGTTATATAGTAGTCATATTTAACTTTTCTTAAACCATAAAAGTCACGTCTCAATGTAACACTGTGAAAAAAAATGTCTACTTGTTTGTTACCTGTCTTTGCGGCGCTCGCGTTTATTCCAGCGTAAAGTCCCCTCTCATAGCCGCTCCATTACGGGACAGAATATGCGCGTTCGTATCCTGTGAGTCTCCCCGACCCGAAGCTCGGGCCATGCACTCCAAAAATCTCCAGGTCCTTTAAATATCACCTGGGAATTTCGTCCACCAACCAAAATTGGATGTAGTCTGTCTCTACAGAAGCGCAGGTCAAGTCGGAGCGGCGAGTGCGCGCCTGCTGAAAAGTTGCGTGTGGCTCTGCGCTGGGCTGCACTCTGCTCTGTTCTACATCTCCATCGCAACTTAGCTTCAGACCTTCGGTAATAAGATTCCTGCTCACCCCCTGCAACCTGGAGCGGAGTCTCTAAAGCCTGAAATAGTGCATTGGTTCCGCTGAGTCTGAGGAACAGGTATGAGGGATCAGCTATGTGTGGCACGATCGGACCAGAGCAGAAGGTGGAAGGTCTGAAGTAAAGAGCTGTGCCTCTGCCTCGGTGTCTCTCATCGGAGTCTGAGCCCGCTGATTTAGATGTCGATATAGGTGGATCTGTAGCGACCCCCAGCGCTTACTTTTTGCAGCCGGTGCAGGTAACACGGATGGATGCTTGTGCTGATGTGTGCTGACTCATACCTGCGGGCGGGGACGTGTAAGACGGAGTGCGATGGTTGATAGCTGGATGAACATACTGTTTCAGAATACCTATAATTCATTAAGTCAAAGGAGCACGTTAGTCAATTACATCCTAGCCTGTCTACCATATATGCATCATATGTGTCATTTCAAAATGTCACACTAGACTGGGTAATATCGTTTGGCTCAGTCAAAGAAACTAATTCAATAGCAAATGATTCTAGTGCGTCGAATTTCATAGTGGGTTTTTTTTTCATTATAAATCACAATAGCTATTTGGGTGAACAGTTGAGTCACTGATCAAAATCCCTAGTTAATTAATTGATTAGTATTTGGTATGTTGTAATGACAGAATGTACTAAAGCTGGCACGGACTCCACGGTTGATTAGACGATAACTGCCATCCCAGCATGCAGACAGTCATTACAGTAATTACTGCAAAAACCTTAAATGTACAAATGACAAATTAAAAATCAGAACTGTCCTCAAAGATCATCCAGCTTCTGCAGAATTGTCACCAATCAGCTCTCCCATTCCACTGCATGACAAAAGTACCCTACTTGAGTGAGATGGGCTGACTGTGAAGGCTATCTGAGTACAGTTAATTCATTATCAGGTTCAGGATATCAGTTCCAGATGATTTGTGCTTTGAGACTGTTTGTAAACTGCGATCACAAACTGGTGGACATGGTTAGCAACAACACTCAGGTAGGCTGTGGCATTTAAACAATAGTCAGTTGGCATTGAGGGGCCTTGTGAAAATATACTCCACACCATTATGCCATCACCACCAGCCTGACCTGACCTGTCTTAGTGATCACATGCTGACTTCAACTGAACAGTCGTTGTTTTTTTATTATTTACTGCGATTGGGTTAATTGCTCAGATATTCATAAATACATTCAATTTAACATGATCAAAGAAAAAGTTAATATAGCCTTATATAACTTTCAAACGCTTATTACAGTAACTTGTATTCTGAAAATAAATCAGCCACTGAGATTGGAATATTAATGCTGTCCGGTGAACTTTTTAACCACTAGGGACAATCAGATCATCCTTCTTGGATGGACTTGGGTGTGAGTCTGCATGAGAGGAGAGAGAGAGAGAGAGAGAGAGAGAGAGAGAGAGAGAGAGAGAGAGAGAGAGAGAGAAAGAGATGTAAGTGGGATTGGGTAATTTGGCTGTAGAAGGCTTTGCTAAAAGCCTCTCAGAAGGCATTTGTCATTGTTGATACATCTAGCTGAAGTTTATTACACCTGATGGTAAGTAATGTCCTTCATTACACTTAAAAGAGACGTTTCACAGACCTGCCTTGCTTTCACTCTCTTCTTCTTGGCCTCTTATTTGAAAAGAAGGTGTCCTCCTGGGTAATGGGGCACCACACACCACAGTTCTAAGATCAGCAGTGTAATGTATACCATACTGATTGATGAGTAAGAGTAAGGGGAAAAAGTGTTCCTGTATTGGTGTTTATAGGGTGTGTTCAAGATGAAGTTTTTTTTTAGGTCAGGACCAAGAGGCTTTTGGATTTATAGGGGTGTCACTGAATAAAGCACTTCCGAGGACATATAGAGTGTCAGGGATTGTTTAGAGGTCATAAATTTCCAGAATGTCCAGTGTGAGAATGTGAGAATCTCATATAAAGCATCTGACTCATCTTACTCGTGGGTGCTGTTTTCTATGTGACGTGTCCTAGGATGGCTTTTGTATAGAGCCCATGCAACACCTGTTCGTCTATTGCATTCTGACAGAACTGTATAGTTTTGTAGAGACTGTTGTTGCCTTGTTGTGGTATTTATGGCAAGTATAGAATTGTAGAAGTAAGGATATTTTTGATACTGGAGCTGGTGTTGACCTGTTACTGGGCGAATGCACTTGTACATAGTCCCTATTCCAGTACCCCTACTTTCGCCCTGTCTGCAGAATGCACATGCTTTGGCAGTTGGTAAACATTCCCTCGTGGTTAAATAGCATTTAGAGAATGTACAACTCAACCAGCCAATTATAAGGCTTAATTAAATCAAGATAGTGAAACAACTGACCACCCACTAACTAACTAATAATACCTGAGTCTAGGAAAACAATGGAGGCTGTTTTAGTTCTTATAATGCTGGATGAGCATGACATCATATGCTGATTTAATCCCATATAAGCATTGTAGCAAACAGTGGTGACCAAAATCTGAAAATGCTTATGTTGATAAATGTCATACAGTTATATATTGCTCAGAAACTTAGGGGATACTTCAAAATGAAATCCCATAATGAAATATGATCTAATTTTTTGTGAGGAGTGTAAATAACACCTCCTTACTCTAACAGCAATTTCAGCAAGAAACAGTTTCTTTATATGACACATTTTCACACTTATATTGTGAGAAACGTCTACATGTTCCAATGAGTTACATGATTAAATTCTGATTCTACCCACTAATTCTGAGACCACTAATGAAGAGGATTGACTGTTTTTCAAGAAGGATTCCTATTAAGGAAAATATCCCCAAACACACATCAAATCTTTGCAACTACTTGAAGACCAACAAAGTTCAAGGAGAGCTGACTGTCATAACATTTCTCCACACTCACCTGGCCTAAACCCCTTCAGTAATATGACAAGATGCTTTTTGTTACATAGCAAGATCATTCTGTGATAACATGGAAAAGCAGATTTCGTACAAACGTGGAGCCAATGCCACGTGAAAAACATGTGGAGCCAATGCCACATGGTCACATGATGGAAAGGAGATCTGTAATAATGACTGGTCTGTGTTTCACCACCCTTTCTGTGGGCAGAGTAGTGGCAAGATCTGCTGGACCTTGAAACAGGTTTTCAAGTTTAATTGATGTTTAGCACTTTGATGACAGAACGTGAGTGGGATGATGCCACACTGAAGACCAGCTCAAATTGTGGCCCCATTCCCAATATCCAGTCTAAACTGGCGTGTAGAGACATCAGGTGGTCCCTCAATGAGCTCATAACTATGGTCATTAAACTAGGCCAGCTTATCCAGCTGTGCACTTACGGCAACCATCTGTTTCCTACTTTACTTAGGTACCACCTCCTCTCTCTCCCATGGCCAAAACCATGCAAGTGGAGCCTGATTGACAGTCAACAAAAGAACTCTTGAATACCCCACACATAGTGGGCTTGTGCTTCTAGTATGAAAGTAACAGCCACTTGTTCCAGGATTGTCTGTTGCTTCCAGCCAGTACGACAGCTCTGTAGTCAACAACAATCCCACCACAGTGCAATATATGGTGCTCTCATACAGCCTGATCATTCTCTATCCCTGTAGTCCTGTATGCTGCCTGAATTGTGATGTGCGTTCCACCAATGCTCCTCTACCAGTAGTGCTGCTGGCTTAGCTGCCATGACCTGAAAGAGTGAGCCTTTATATCATAGCATACATTTTCTCTTTCAATTATTTCCTTTTGTCACGTTTGGTGAAAGGCAATGAAACAGAAACATGTATAGGTGCAAGTGTGTATGATTTACAACACAACCAGACTGAGTTATGATAAATAGAAACAGACAATGCTAATACAAAACAGCTAATGCTATGAATGACAGACAGATAATTAAACAGATTACAGATATTTGCTACACATAACAGGGAAGCTAGTACAAACATAAATGCTTACACATATGATATGGCCAGAGGTATAACTAACTACTGAAACTACTAGTAACTACTAACACTATCACAAACATAGCAAGCAAACATTGCCAAATAATGCTAACACAAACAATGCATATGCATATGTAGAGACAAAAGTGCTAACAAAGGCAAAATCCAAAAGCATAGACAGAGATGCTAACAAAACAATGAGTCAAATAGCTAACACAATACAGCTATAATGACAAGGAGCTAGAAGAGGTGTGAAAACACCCCAAAAGGAAGTGAACAAGAGTGAGGCTTTAAATAGGTGGGGCACAGCAGTCTGTAACCGATGAGCTTGCCGTGAAAGGAGAAAAGGGTCCAGTGTATGTTAGGATTTCTACCTCTTGCCCCAGAGCGTCCGCCATCCTCGCCAATTGCGGTTACAGAGCAATCGTTGAGGCGGTTTATATCTGGGGCTTAATTTAGGACCTGATTACGACTTTCCCTGTTACTTAAGGACGGGTTCCAGCATTGCTCATGGCCAGGTCGTCTCACTCGACTCGCACGCCCGACCACAGGTGCGCACGCACATCACGACACACTGGACGTTTGCTCGGTCAGTATGGTCAGTTGGTAACGTCCCGAGGCTAATTGTGCCAAAGGACCCGTACAGGGGAAACCCCTGAGGTAATCTAGCATTAGGGATAGGTTGAGGGTTTCCCGTTCTGTACACGTTCGCTCCCAACGAGCTTCTCTAAATGAGACACGCCCCAGCATGGCTTCCTTACGCTGTATGCGCACTTAAGCTTACGCTCGCCCCCTGGTGCTTCAACTCCTCTGGCGATTTATTCGCGCTCGCGGAGGGTAGGGGGGAAGGGGTACTGTTAGGGTTGCGTTACAGAGAAATCGGTGAAGCGGTTTATATCTGGTGCTTAATTTAGGACCTGATTACGAACATTTGCTTTCTCCATTACTTAAGTGCAGGTTCTAGCATTGTTTATGGCCAGGTCGTCACACTCGTTCCATCTGCGCACACGACCACCGGCACGACACCATTATGGTCAGTTGGTTACGTCCTGGGGCTTATAGTGCCGAGGGATGCGTACGGGGGAAACCCCCGAGGAAAGGAAGCAATATATTATGATGCAGCTTTGTAGCTCACATCATCTGGACATCTTTAAAACAGACGATAGAAATATACTACAAATAGACCTTTTCAGTGTTTTATCATTCTCACCACAATACAGTTGCCCAAGAATTCACCAAAATGGATGACTGTTCTGGCTCCACCTCTGTCCTGCCTTGGCCCCTCCTGTTTCAGAGCCATAAAAAACCTGCAAATGTTACAGCATAAGAAGTTTGCATATCATATCCTGCTGGTTTTGGCCATGTTCAAGCAACTGCATTGGGCATAGTAATATTCACGTTGGACCTTTGGATAAATGAAAAGCCTTATTTATCAACAACAGGAGCCATGATATATACCTAGTGATGCCATGCAGGCTCAAACCCTCCCTACCACAATTTGAGTTCTAGTTGGGCAGGTTAGTAATAACATACATATGTTTTTTTTTTCCTAGACCCTTTAAGTGCACACCTATCATGGACGAACCTTCCTCCAGAAAAATGGGTTCTTTGTTCAGATCTCATTCCTAGGCTACGTAATCATCCCCTCTGGGAGCATGATGGATGACTTCAAAGTGCATACCATTCTGAACTTGTGCTGACCCTGTTTTCACTAAACTCTGAATAAAGTTCTTGATAACAGCTTTCCTTCCTGGGCTGGCCTGACAGAACCTTTGTAAACTACTGTAGGGCAATCTTCTGAAAAATGGAGGCTGGCAGAAATTGTTTGTTTGGGTGCATGGTCATGTACATTTTTAATATTTCAGCAAAAAATATCATGTTTGCTTCAAGGTATAGGATCACAATTACCGGTGTTTTCTTACATGCTATGTGTTTTTATTTAGCTAGTCCGGCAAGTGTATTATGTTTTATTAAGCCATGAAACAGTCAGCATTTCTAACATGATGAATCATATCTTCTTTTCCAGTCAATTAAAGTTAAAGTAGGTGAAGCTAGAATGAATGAAGATGCACACCAGACACACAAGATGTGTATTTGCTGGAGGTTAAGCAGCAATAAACAAAACATATTTTTGTTTTATGCTTATTTTCCTATCTATAAAGACATTTGTGTTCCTACAACACACAGGTGATGCACAAAGTTTATATCTAGCAGTATAGGCCCATATATGCGAGCAAATGCATGCTCTGATGAAGAAAATGAATTAAAACTACAAATTCCCTTACAGCAATATTAAAATACAAAATCTGAACCTAAAACTAAGGAAAGCTAAGCTGGAATAAAGGCTGTGCAATGTGCTTAAGAACAAAATAGTTGCAAGCAAATAAGATAAAATAAAACACAACTCGAACTCAAAGGGATACTGATCAAGATAAAACTAAACTTGGGCTCGGAAAAACCGACGCTTCATACTGTGGTGCCCTTCATGTGCACTGATCTTGTAAATATAATCCTTCAGGCAGGACTCGGAGGCAGCATTTTAATACCTACACTGGCTCAGAAAAGGTACAGTATAATTGGTTTCACATAGAACCTTGTAGCCATGACTTTAGTTCTTTTGAGGATACGTAAATGAAGACTAAAGGCTAACATGCTAGGGCTTGCCAAATTAACCTAATGTTGAAACATGTCATACAGCTGATAAAGAGCATTTAAGAATAGCACCGCCTTACTCCGCAGTTTCAGCCTGAAACAAATTCTCTTTATGATACATTTTCACACAAACATTTTATGCCTATGACACTTACAACTTCTGTATGAATTAAACTGAATTGCAGAATACACACAATAGTATGCGATTGAATTCCAAATAGATCAAACATAAAGTAGTAGACTAGTAAACAACTAGTAAAATGTTTACATTTTTGTGGAGATCCATACTGCAGAATGAAGTGACCCCGAGCAACCAAAGAAGATCAAAGAGTGCATACTGTCACCTGACCTAACCCCCACTCTGAGAATGTATAGGGGCAGAGCATTCAGTAAAATCACAATATCTTTATAAAAATATTTAAAAATTACGTATCAATAAATATTTGGATGACTTGGATCATCACATTTTGTAAAAAAACTTGTGGAGATTTTGTGCATGCTACAGCAAAGGGGGGACATCCTAATAAAAAATATATTTTAATGAATGCTAATAAATTCTGAAATGCATCTCAAATCATTATGCTGATGATGTATTTATAAACATTGTACAGTTATCCATCCATATCTGAGGGGATTGGTTCCAGAACCCATGCAGATACCGAAATCTACATCTAAATCCCCTTGTATAAAATGGTAAAATTTAGCATATAACCTACACACATCCTCGTGTTCAGTCAGCCAATCGAGTCTGGTCGAGTAACTAACTGTTATCAATGTTTGTTGGTTGTTTGGGGAACTGTGTGAACTTGGTGGTGTCTGTAGTTGTGCTTCTTTTAGAAAATATTTTCTTTTATAAATGTTCCTATATTATGTACTAAGCGATGGGTTTACAGGATTAAGAAAAAATACTTTTGTGTCAGCACGCTTTTACCTCTGTTAAAGTACGTTTTTTTAAGTTTAAGTGTTTCTAGGACTAGAATGTGTCCTACTTATCTATTAAGTTTGTGTATTATTTTTTATTTCACAGAACCTCTTGATGACATTGACGATCACCTACGTTACTTCAGAATGCCCCTTTGTACAGCAGTGTGTTTGTACATATGACTTTATGACTTCACTACTCACTGTGACAAGATCATATTACCAACTAAACAGCTATTAACCTTGACATAGGGTTTCTTATTCGTGCTGTCTGTGTTCAGCTAACGGTGAAATCCACTACACAGAAGAATTGAGAGCTGTCATTTTCTATATGCTCTTGACCTTGGGACTGGGCAGGAAACACCATATTCTAGTCCGTCTCCATATCTGGTGTCACTTTTACAAGTCCCCCAGGCTCATCTTGCTGGCTTTATATTGAGCTTTGAAGTTAGGTTATGTACACTAGAACACACCATTAATCTCTGAGAGTGCTATTATTTATATAAAAAATAGGAAATCCTGAAGATATCATAAACAGTTCCTATCTATATTTTAAGCATAAGCATGCATGCTTGACACCCACAATATAGTAGCTTAGTGCAAACAGTTACTGACCTTGTTGATGCCAAACAGATGCCACCGTAATGAACTGAGGGTTGTGATTTGTTGCAGCCAAAATGTTAATGTATATGGAAATCTACCCAACTAGCTAATTCCTTTTGCTGATTTGTCTAGGTTGCTCTAGTTGAAAATCTCAGCTAGACATGTTGTAAAATCCTGGTAAGAGAACTCCCAATATCTGATTTCCTCCCATAACCTGATGTACAAACAGCCCATTAATTAATTAATCCCCCTCCTTGCTATCCAAACCACTAACCTGGTATAAAAAAAATTATTAGCTGAAAATGAATCTGTACTGATTGCAAACCCAACCCCCGATGCCCTGATGCCAGTCCCTGTAAATGCTGATTGGTCCGGACTTTTTTTGTGGATTAGGGAATCTGGTCCATAATAATACAAGAAACACAATAGCACTTACATCACCAAAGGCTCAGAAGGGGAAATGCTGGTTCTCTATCCTGAATTCAGCTAGTTCAATAATGGCCTATGGTGATGTGAGTAGGGATTCAGATCAGGGATTCCCTCCATTACACTTACTATCTGACTAAGACATACCAAATGGAGTAATTACAGGATGGAGTTATCCTTCATCAAACACTTTGTGGGCATGAACTGCTTGTTGGTTTCTTCCTAACGTGGATGTTGGCCACACAACATAGCTTAGAGCGAAGTTTTACATACTGTATGTCTGTGATGCTAAGCATGTTTGTTTATGAATGTAGGAAATACCTATACATTCATATGATTCATATTTTTGGTAGTTGTTGTAGAAGACCTTGACTGCACTGCAAACAGCCTTGACCTCAACCCTTGAGATAAACTGGAAATATGTCCTTGAGCTAGGCATTAGCATTCAAGGCTGAATATGAACAAATCTCTGCAGTCACACTCCAAAGTCTACTGGAAAGCCTTCCTAGAGTGGAGACTGTTGCGTCTGTGAAACATACACCCTATAGTACTGAATATATACATGTATATGTTTGCTTACTTCTGCATTCAATTACTTTGACAATAAAAAAGCTGTACATTGGATCTTCACCTGGATGTTGTCGCCTCAAAGCTTCAAGCGTGAAAACAATACGAAATAAAAACACTGCTGCTATAACACGCAAGTAAATATTTTACAGTAAAAAATGGTGGAGGATTCCCTCCACGTGCCTATTCATAAAGCTATTTGAGGGATGTTTTGACATTATTAGAATAATCTAACCCTTATTAATAGTCCAAGCAACGTTTCTTAAAGTTGATTAGGAACACATATACACCTGGTCACAATAATCTTGGCAGAATGACACAAAAATAGGCACGTTTTGACTGTGGTGTAGTTTTATGGGGTATGTCAGAAATGGGTGCTGGCTTGGGATTTCCGTGCACAATGCACAAAAAAGAGTATACAGTACACGTCTATATACAGAGTATACAGTCTTCTTCTAGTTGACAGGAGGGCTACTGTAACTAAAATACTAATGCCTATAAAAAGCATTTCTGAATCCAAAATGCACTGAACCTTAAGCTGGATGAGCTACCAAAACTGCAGGAAATGCCTGGTTCCACTTTTGTTACCTGAAAACAGGAACCTGAGGTCAAAGCTTAAGTTAAAGTTTGAATTAAACCCTGAGGAAAACTTCATTTGATCTGATCAACAGGCACTACAGGTGGTATAGCTGTCTACCAATCCCACCACTGTAGTATCACAAGCTGGATTCCTGGCAGTGCCTCTAGCCTTGGTCATTTGTGTGACTTCAGCAATATAAGTTGGGTCCGGGTCATTTTTGTCTGGAGTCGGCATGTCCTCCCTGTGTCTGTGTGGGTTTACTCTAGGTACTCTGGTTTCCTCCCAAAGGCATGCATTAGTTTAAGTGATTGTCCTAAAATTGTCCCCCAACCTAAGCGTAGATGACTAGTTTTGATATATCCTTGTGTCTATAATTAGATGGCTTTTGATGCTGAAGGGCAACAGTAAATAAATAAACAAACAAATAAAAAAAGCCTTACAACAAACAGCTCGTGCTCACTCACATGCTGACACAACCTGTGACTCTCTGACTCCTCTTACTGCTTCATTTTCATCCATAGCATCGGAGCTAAGTGCTCACCTCCCTACATTGTGTTTAATAAAACCTTGGGCACTGGAGCCTGGACAGAAGAATCTCAGAATTCTTTTTCAGTGACCTTCATTCCAACCTTTGTGAGCTTTGACATGCCTTTTCACTCTGCCACCCTTTTTAAAAAGTGGTTTCTTGTCTGCTGTTCTTCAAACATACATTCCTGATCAACCTTATTCGAACTGTAAGTGGATCAACTTGGTATCAACAAATATATAAAACCTTTTGTCATGTCTGTAGAACAGATGTTCATATTAGCATTTTTAATTGTACTAATCACTCATACACTACGGATTTAAGCAATGAGAGATGAAGCAGAGCTTTTTTTAGTAGCATCCTCAAAATATTTCTCTCGTGTTTAACAGCTTAGCCTGTGTGTATAGGCTGCTCATGACATCTGCTAGCTGTTGCAGTGCATTCTTATGAGAGGGAAAGTGCTCTCGTGTGTATCAAGTGAGTAAAAAAAAGATTTGTATATACACATTATCATCATGCTGCTTTCACGCCTCATGGCACCAGAGAAAAGGGCCTGTTAGCAGTTCATGTCTCGGTATGTGTGTGTGTCTGTGTGTGTGTATGTGTGAGACAGGGAACATTGGCAACACTTGTTTGTTTGTTCTGCATTGGCACTGGCTGAGGCAGCTGCTCTGGCAGGCCAGAGAGATAGGGACCGAGAGAGAGACCTCAGCTAACCCTGCTAATGTAGCTCTTGGGGCTATATGCAGTTAAGGAATATCCCACCAATCGGAGCTTGTTTACACACGGGACCCTCGGCATGTGTCTAACCTCCTCTAAACGTTGACTGGCCTTAATGTCATTCCATTCCATTGATGAAGTGACCTCAGGCTAAACGTTAATATAACAGCGCCTGAGTGTTAGAGCCACATAAACACTCCCTTGACCTCGATTCACGTGTGACTGAACATCCAAGCAGCAGCTGGTGTAGCAGATGTGTCCCTGGGAGGCGGAACAACCCATGAATTTGTGTGTTCGTGTGTAACAAGCACAACCTGACACCTCTCATCTGTCAACACCTCATCAAGGTGGCCTGCACCCTCTCCGGTGACTCCATCATCCCATCTCTCTTCCTTGCATACATATTAGACGCAGAAAGATAGATAGAACCTCAGTGTAGACCTACACGGTTTTGGATGTAGTTGCTCTATTTAGTTCCCTCCATAAAAGAAGAGTAAATCTCAGCATTTATGGTCCGGAGAAGCAGCTGTAAAGATTTTCTCACAGTCTCAGAACAGCTACATTCACACTCTTTCATCTTAATCCAGGTGTTCGGACAGAAAGGCTGGATTCCCTATTTGAGCTTGAGTCCTTTTTGTGCCTTTTTGTAAGCACTGGACAGACACAGCATCACCATGTCTGAGGGAAACCAAAGGCTTTTTTTCTTTTTAAGGAGTAGGCAGGATAGCATGTTCTTCCAGTGCAGGCTTGCTCTCGCTGTAAATGACTCCACCTGAACAGAAGCAGTCAACAGAAGGCACTCGCCGGCAATGTCTTAGAGACATCTGAATTGAGCTTGACCAAAATAACAGAACAATTATTTTTTTATTATAATTATTATATTGTACACCAAGTAAAGTAGCATCTTCCTTCAAATTTTCCCCAATCCTTTATCCACCTGTTTATAACTTGTTTTATACACAAAACTGGGTTGTATAATACAGTTGAACACTGATATCCAGTTATCCAGTTTGATACCTCTACTTTTCTCAAAGTATCTGGGGGTCTGGAAGGAATGTATTTAATGTATATTATTCCTTATTGGAAAAATGTCCTCGGTACTCATTGTTTTCGGTTCTAGACAAGCCTTACGGAACAAATTAATGACAAGAATCGAGGTACCACTGTAAAAGCAATAAAACACAAGAATTAAGTTTGTTGCAGCCTTTAACTTCTGCCTGCACTCGCTTACATCAAAATAAAGAAACGAAATAAAGAAGCCCTGTATTCTATGCTAAACACGCTTCAATACTGACTATGGCTTCTGCCAAAAAGTAGGCCCACAGCAAATGGTTTGTTGCTATGCAACAGTAACAATTCCAAGCTCAGGTAGGCTATGAGAAGGGCGTTCAGAGTGCTAGCAGTACACTACTAAAGTCGCGAAATCCATGAACCCCTAATGGTGCCATTTATTTAGGTTCCAGGAGTGGCTCAGTAATTAAAGTTGTGACCTTATAATTGTAAGGTTGTGCGTTTAAATGCCAACTCAGCAACAACTCATGAAACATTTGCCTTAACATTTAACTTTTGCCATTTCAAGGAATGATTTTCACCATAGGACTTTGGAGCAGCCTGTTCAGTTTCTTTCCAACCGTTTTGTCACTCCAGTAGTACTTTAGAGCATGTGAGTGTCATAAAGCTTCCAACTTCCAACATGGTGGAACAGGTCAAAAGCCACGACCACATATTGTTTCTAAATTCTTTTACGTACATGAAAGCAAACTTTCATCGGCGCCATAGCCTTTCCTGTTCCTTGTTAAAAGTATGAAGGGACCAAGGTGAAGTCATGCTGCTCCAAAGCCAAACGAGGCACAGTGTGCTCGTAGCAAGGTGTCACCAATAAAGTGCAACTGCAGTATGTCATCAAACGATCGTCGAATGTGTGTCAGAGTCTGTTTGTTCTTTTGTCTGTCACTGTGATGGAAAAATTAACTAGGATGCATGTCAGACCTGTCATACATGTAACACGACTTAAGCAGCAGGGCTACACATCTGTTACTAACGCAGGCCTGATCTCTGCCATTGTTTCTTTTCTTCTTCTTCTTCTTAGTGTTTCTGATTTCAAACTCTTACTGTGTGTGGGTGTATATGAGCTCCAACTCATTTCAGATCTCTGCTGCATTTCTATCCTCTCACTCATCACCAGTTTCCTTAAAAATGTAAAAGCCTTTAATTCTGTCTGAAATGCAAGAACAAGTGCTTCTCCTGAATCACACGCGTCGTGTATTGGGCAGGAAAACATGCACATTAAAACATTAGATGATCAGATGCAAAACTGTTGGTGTTTCATTTTTGTTTATATTTTCAAACTTATTTTCAATAGCATAATTTATTTTCAAGGCATGTAATCATATTATGTGTCTGATATCTTTTGTCACACGGTGAGTGTGGTTTGTACGATGTAATACAATGTGTATGAAGCAGAGTGAACATATTCTTCAACTAATAGTTCAACTTTTCATTATCTACTATACTCACTAACTGTCTATAAATACTCAGAATTATGTTCCTAATAAGAAGATAAGGGAGCAGTGTGGTGGACAGAAAGTTTGCACATCACAGCTCACAGATTTTCTCTGGGTACTCTGGATTCCTAAGACATGCATTAGTCAAGTCAATTTTATTTATATGACGCTTTTTACAACAGGTCCCTGCTGAGCAATATTAGTGCAACAGTGACAAGGATAACCTCTCTCAATGTGATGAGTAAGAAACCTTGGGAGGACCAAAACTCTAAATGATGACATATAGGAAGTTTAAGATCACAAGGACAGAGAAATACATTTTAAAAACCTAAAAAAAAAAATTACATCAAACGGGCCAAAACAAACCTGCTATAATGGTGAGAAGATTACCTCAGAAAACTTTAGGACCTTTTTAAGGGACTTTTGAATCTCAATCAAAGGAGTTACAGCTAGGTACATTTTATATATGACACTATTTTCAACATAGCGTAGCCTTAAAGCAGCATTAGAACTATATAGGTCCTGAATTCCCAGCTGAGGAGGCCTAGAGCAACTGTGGAGAGGAAAAACTGGCAGAATGTTATTAGGAAGAAACGCAGGAAGGACCTAAAAGAGACCCAACCTTGTTGGGCAGCCTAGATGCCATATGTAAGTATTGACTAAATGATCTAAATAAATAATACAGTTACAATAAAAAATGCAAACACACTGAAGATAAATTGAAATTAAACGAAAAACGAAATATAAAAAGAAAATGTAATAACTAATAGGAAACGCAATTAAAATAAACTAACATTATTTACTCTATTAAACAGAGTAGCTGTAGGTTTGTATGTCCTCAGTGGGTTTTGGTGGCATGGCATGCTTAGTCAACAGCTGGAGGGGGGTGGGGGGCGGGGGGCAGGGGGGTAATGAGGGGTGAAGACCTCTGATGTGGCCAAAGTAACGGTATGGGGACTGGAACTGATGATGGAGAAGCAGCTTGTGTGTAGCCAGAACTGGTGTCAGAATCATCTTAGTGTGAGTCATGAAGCAGAAAAGATCTTTGAGAGAAAAGCTAAAAGTTAGTGATGCTATAAATCCAGCTTATGTTAACAGAATACATTTTTGCAAGTGCAGAATGAAACTAATTGTAAAAAAAGGGGAACAACCAGAAAGTAACACAGACAAGAGGAATCACAAAGAACATCAGCAAACCACCTCCTTAACAATCAACAAGCCTGAGTGATCGTGCATGAGAGACATGGAGGTTAGTTGGCTTTGTTTTATAAAGTGCCACAGAATGTATGCTTGTGTACCCTGGTGATGGGCCCAGTGTAGGCTGTTAGTCTCTGGTTCCCCACAACCCTGGGTTCCATCAAGCGGGTATGAAAATTAATGAACCAATGAACTGAGAAATATTACTGCTCATTAAACAAGAAGATCGGGAACCTTCTATCCTTGTTAATTAAGCTAATGATCTGCTCATTTAGTTAATAATCTATGGCAACAGCTGTGCAGCCTGGCATGGAAAAAGATGCAGCTGTCTAAGTTAAGTAAATATATGTTTAAAATTGAGTTATAGATCCTCCAACCTTGTCCAGGATTAAGCAGATAAGAAAGAGAATGAATGATTGTTACTATAGATCATGGAATTAGCAGATAATTAGCCTAATTATCAGGGTTGACACATAGGTGATAATAACGTCCATAGTTACTTATATATGTGAACTAATCTACCTTGGAGCTCACTGGTAGTGATATGATCAGACAAAGTAGAGGAACATTTAAAGCTTTTAGCAGATGTTCTTCTTTGAAGGAACTTGATAAACACAGAACTTACCAGACTCAGAAGGGAAACCCATCCTCATTTGAGCAATAAACTTACTATAATAAAGCATTTAAATAAAAACGTTGTAGTAATATGTATATGTAGATATGGGTGTCTGATATCATCTCCCACAGCAGAGTCATCGTCGGAGCGAGAACCTCGGCAGAAAGAGGAAATGAATTAGACATGATCTTTGGTACCTTTAACATGTGAAGGACTAAAACTGGAACCAGAACTACAGACCGAATGCTTGACTAAACAAATAAGCTTCAGTTTAAACATTGAGACATGTTCAATGGGGTAAAGCATAAAATGATGCAGTGTGTCTTGGGATAGTGAATCATCAACTGGAACCAAGGCTAACCCCTAAAAACAACCCCAGTGCATTACCCCCACCTCAACCAACCATTACAGCTAGTACAAAGCACTCGGACAGGTAATGCTCTCCAGGTCCACTCGTCTGTCACACAACCTGATCGAGAAGTGTAAATAATCACTCCCCAGAATAAGTTCCCATTGCTCCAGAGTCCAGCAGCCACATGCATACACCACTCCATCCAACATTTGGCACTGTGTTTGTGCTTGGTTCCAGCCATGGAAACTTATGGCATGAAGCTCCCAGCAAACCGTTTTATATTGATTATTGTGCATGCATTGAAAGATAACTTCATAACTGTATAATAAAGCAAATATTTTAGAGTTGGTAGAAGAAAAGACTCATGACATTGGCATAGACTGTGTGTTTACAAATCTTTTGTTTCTGTTCCTGATGCAAACACAGGAGAAGCATGATTCGCTCCATTCATCTATCCATATGACTCCTGTTGTTTGATGTGCAACAACCTGCTGACAAAAAATGACATAATGTCACTCTTTCAGAAGTATACAGACCTCAGAGAAAGAAAGAGAGAGAGGTGGGAGAGATCCTGGCTCAGCGAAATGCCAGAATTACCATATGAAAACCGCAGCTGCATCAGTGTATTGTGTGATTTTGTGTGTGTGTGCGTGTGTGTGTGTGTGTGTTTGTTGTGTGTTCCCTGTACGTGTGTGTACAGGAGTGCAAGTTGCTTCACATTTAGTACATGTATAGAGCTAAAAGCGCATATAAGACCATCTGTATTTCGTGATCAGGTACTCTATATTTATTATATACAAATATAATAAAAATGATTAATAAAATTGAAAAAAGAATGAATGACTTTATTTAGGACACAGACTCTAGAACCAAGGACAGCACTTAAATGGACAGCACTTAAAAATAGCTCTAGATTCGCTATCAGAGTTAGCACGGCATCGAAAACAAGGAAGTGATAAAGGCTTAATATACTTGGTCCACTGGGCTGGTTACCGAGGTAACAAGCAAGACACTAATTACTGTGCAACAGGGTAGCGGGCTACTGCCTGGCTAAGTTGCCTTATGAAAACTTTCGCAGCTGTGATTTGAGAAAACCCCACCATAAAAACAAGGCTATTCACTACCAATCAGTGACGAGTATTCGGGGCTCAAGTAATGTATTTTGAATTGAATTTAAATTTTGAATTTAAATTGCATGCGGACATCTACACAACATACCTAATGCCACCATGTCCGAAGTTTATTTATCATACACATGCTAAAGGCTTTTTAATGTGTAAATTCATTAAGTGGCCATGTACAAAGATATGCAATTAACGTTTTTATTAAAACGTTAAATTATATGAATCTGTTACAATTACTCAGCACAGTACTGTATCATAGATTGGCAGCACTGTACCCTATATTTGCTCTTTACTTTCTGGCTTTAAAGTTTTCTACCTTGGCCTTGATCGTTTGGGCAGTTATTGGCATATATCTTTATAATACATCAACACGTCAGTTTTCTCCAAACCTAAAACAAAAGTACATTAAAATAATAATTTCAGATGGAGCAGAAGCAGCCAAGGTTTTATTTTTAACACTGGATGCTCTAACACCCTTCTGACTGCATTACTAAAATCAATATATTTGGACTGTTGGAGCCTAGTTGTTAAGGTACTGGACTCTGGACCTGATGGCCCAGGGTTCAAATCACAAATCTGCCAAGCTGGCACAGTTGGGTCCTTAAGAAAGGCCCTTAACCCACCATTGCTTGAATTGTAAGACTGTATGAGTTGTAAGTCGCTCTGGATAGGGGTGTCTGCTAAATGCCATAGATATAAATGTTCACAATGATTTCTGTTCCACTCTGGTCGTCATGTGTTATCTGGTTGTTTGGCTTTGTTTGCTACCACGCTTGTATCAGTGACTAGCTTCTCAATGACTAGTGACTGCTTCTCTCTTTGTATTAGGACCTATTTATGCATTTTTGTATTGAATTGTTTCAGTATATATATTAAAAGCCCATAGGGCTTCTGGTTCAAAGCATTGTTAATGAAGTAATGGTTGTTGTTTATTTATTTATTTTTTGCTGTTTAACAAATGAATCAGTGAAGTCCAAAGAAAATTAGTGTTTATCCTAATCACTGTACCGCTGCTTGAACGCCTTAGAAAGAACTTCTAAGTTACATAAATGACACAAAAAAAAGCATTTGAACTACCGTATTGCACTACTGTGGCACATTTCTTTCTTTCTGAGAAGGCAATGCATAACCACAAATTTGTATCTTCTGTGAAAAGATGAACTGAGCATCAATTATAAAATGCCTCAAGTCTTGCTTTCAAATCCAAAGTACATTTACAAGTAAGGAGCTGTCCAACAGTTGGTAGTGCTGAATTCAGTCCTTGCATCAGTCATAACTATATTTAGTTTTATTTGTTTTATTAATGAAGGTTTAACAAAAAACAGGAGACTAAAAATGATCCTGGGTTATGTAATTTTACCCACCAATGGAATCTATTTTCTTATGTTCTGTCTGACCATTTTAAGTTTTCATCTTTGTTTGTTGTTATTTTAATATAATTTAAGTGTGCTTATTTGAGGGTATAGGATATAGGGTATATATATATATCCTATACCCTCAAATAAGAACACCATACATAATCTCATTCTCTACAGCAGCTCTATGAATTCAGCCAAGCACAAATATTCTTATTTATTCATCAACCTCTCTCTCTCTCTCTCTCTCTCTCTCTCTCTCTCTCTCTCTCTCTCTCTCTCTCTCTCTATCTCTCTATCTATCTCTATCTCTATATATATATCTCTCTATCTATCTATCTATCTATCTATCTATCTCTTACTATATCTGTCACACCCACACACATGCATGCAGAAAATTTATTGGTTGGCATTATAGAAAAGAACAGAGAAGAAAAAGGAAAAGATTAGAAAAGGAGGGAGGGTGACAAGAGGACAGAGTAAAGAAAATAACCTAAATAAAGAGTGCGGTGGGTATTTAAGAGGAAAGTAAAGGAAATCAGATAAAATACACGAAGAGCATAGATGAGGCGAGAAAAGAAAAATGGGAGGAAAAAGAACTTATGAATATAGAAAAATAAAGAGAAGTTAGATGACTGAAAAAGAAAAAGAAAAGAATATGAAGTAGAGAAAAGTAGAGACGAGAACAGAGAAGGAAAGGTGAGACAAGAAGAAAAAAGAATGGAAAAGAAGAAAAGAAATGATAAGTGCTGAGGTGAAAGATGGAAGTAATGAGATGTAAATAAGAGAAAAGCTGACGAGAGACAAGACATGGTAAGATGAGAAGCGAAAGGAAAGAAAGTTAACATATGTGAAGATAAAATGAAACGAGAAAGAACGAGAAGAGACAAAAAGAGCCAAAACAAGATGAGACCAAAATGGAAGGGATGGGAAGAAATTGACACTCTGTTCTGGGTTCTCCTTAAAAAAAATTCCCTCCTACTACTACATACATATATGCTATTATAGAAAGATCAGAGAACAAAACATGCTACGTGATACAACACTTTCTGTTCCCTCTGCTCTCTCTTTTGTCTGCTCCAATGGAGTTAATCACTAACTGCATAAGGGAGCGTAGAAACCACTTTCACCCTGCAGAGCATCAAGAACTAGCATCACACCCACACTTGTCTATATAGCCAAGTAACAGAATACAAAGGTATCTTACTGTAGCAGTCATTATCACGCTATATATGACTGGATCCGTTTACAACTATACACTATACACTCACTGACCACTTTATTAGACTTTGCTAGCATGATTTTGGATCCCCTTTAAGTTTTAAAATTGCTTTATTTATTTGTGGATTTCTTGTTTCTAGGTGGAAACATTTATCTGTGATTTTGGTCCATAATTTGCATAATATCACACAGTTGCTGTTTTTTGCCCGCTGCACATCCATTATGCAAGTCTCCCACTTCTCCACATCTCAGAGGTAATCTATTGGATAAGGATCTGGAGACTGAGGCCATTTAAGTACAGTGTCATGTTCATAAAGAGTTGGACGTTGCCGTGAACAATACTCCTTACGGCTGTGGTGTTGAAACAATGCTCAGTTGAAATTAAGCGGCACAAAGACAATGCCCGCATCAACACCACCACCCTCAACCTGAACAACTGATAGAAGTCAGGATGGATCATTTGTTTCCGCCAAATTCTGACTGTTTTCTAATCCTCTATTGTCCAATGTTGGTGTGCCTTTGGAAACTGTACGCTACGGCTAGTTGGTAACGTCCGGGGGTGCTTTACTCGGCGCTGCGTCGAGCCTCACTCCAGCCGGCTGCACGCTCTAAATGAGTCGCGCCCTGGTTCGGCTTTTTCAGTGCACCCCTCGAACGTTCAAGCTCGCGCTCCCTTCTCTATATGAGACGTGCCCGGGCTAGAGTTTCGCCACCCGGCTGCGCGTTCTAAATGAGACGTTCCTGCACGTTGTATAACTTCACTCCAGCCGGCTGCCTGTTCCAAATGAAACGTGTCCCGGTTTGGAGTGTTGCCACCCGGCTGCGCTTTCTATTTGAGACGCGCCCCGGCGTCACCCGCTGGCGCTACGGCGCCCCTCGCTATACATGCGTTTTACGTGATTTGGGAGACGTCCCAAATCAATGCATTCCCATGCTCTCTGCACGTCTGTCCCCTGGCGCTTCGGCGTGTTTGCTATTCGATTCGTGCCCTGGCCAGCTGGGGAGTTGGTGTTATAAATGTACGCGACAACAGCTTATGCCCTTTTCAGTTTCTTTTATTATTGAGGGCTTTTTTCCCCTTTATATCTTTTTTATAGCTAATATATATTATTTCCTCGTTCTTATTATACGCCATGGGATTCCGTCTATCCCGCATACTTGGGTCCTAACACCTATCCCATAACAGAGACCATTTATGTGTGGTGTTGGAACGCTGGAACGCTTAGAACACTGCCAGGAATAGGGAATGGTATCAAAACATCCTCCAAGAGCAACTTCTCAGAACGATCCAGGAGCAATGTGGAGCTTTACAGTGCTTTTTGATATATGGAATGCTTATAATTGTACTTTATTTTACCATATAAACATCTTAAGCAACGTTCTAAAATAACTGAGGCAGCAAACTTTATGAGAACCAAAATTTTCACGCCTAAAAATGCTGGCCACGACTGTACATGCGTTGAGTTGCTGCCATGCGATTGGCTGATTAGGTTTGCATGTTGAATTAAATACCAAATAAAATGAAAAGCCTTCTTTGAGTAGAAAGGACATGTCAGGTAACACTGTAGCATGCACGTAATGTGTGTTTCATCAAATGCAGCGAAACATTACATGTTTTATACAGAAATATCAATCAGCACGTTAATGTAGACTGTATGTAGATTTTGGATACTTATGGGTACAATAATTACAAAGCTGAAAGCTTAAAACCTTTTGAATACATGAATACATTTCAGGCATTATGTGTTAATAAATAATGTAATATCCAGGTTCAATTGAAATTGCTATTAAGAGTCAGATTAATGGTTCCCTGTGGAAACATTAAGAGAACTTGCATTATTTCAGGATATAGTAAAAGTACATAGAGCGTATATTGAGAACATATTTTATTTTATAATGACAGTAGGTCAATCACTCAATAGGTCAATGTGATATATCGCAGTGAGGATCTCAGCCTGGAAACACTTGTAACACAGCATAGGGTAATAGCACGGACATTTTGTCACACATGAGCTAGTGTTTACTGTCTGTGCCAGCTATTGTTCATCTTTAGTAATCAACAGACAGTATCAATCAGTGGTTTTTAAAATGAGTATGATTATTAATTTATGAGGTATGCAGTGGAACTTCATCTTCTAGATTAAAAACATCATTCAAAATGATTAAATATAATAATTTATTTTTTTTATTTCATAAGCCCAGAAAGTCTGCTACCTGAACCCTACCATAATCTTAATTACCTTAATTAGTATTAATCATAGTAATGCCCATCCCATGTTAATCGTAAATTAACAAAAGGACTCAAAAGGAACCTGCAGTCCAGGATCACGTGTATTATTTCTATACAGGTAAACTTAAATCGTGAAGGACAGGCGTCTCTAATAAAGTGGACACTTCACTTGATCCTAAACTTTAACATTTCAGTTGGCTGATTAATATCTGGAAGGTAATGCACATAATACATAAGATTAATGGTGGCAGTGGTGGTGTAAGTGTTTCTCACATTTACATTTATTCAAATATTACATAATAATTTTATTAATAATTTGTTCTTTATTTTAGGCAAATTTTCCTATGATTGAATGTACAGTTAGTATTTGTTTAATTAACATCTAGGCCACCCATGGAGGACGGGTCCCCTGTTAAGTCTTGGTTCCTCCCAAGGTTTCTTCCTACCATTTTAGGGAGTTTTTCCTT
>JAUZST010013647.1:0-10930 GCA_034779995.1 Parotocinclus haroldoi
TATATGAAACTATTTTATCCATATCTGAGTTTACCTCTGCCCTAGAAATAATTTTAGTAAATACACTTATGTTTTAAATAGGCATCCTGCATCATAAAGCAGAAAGGAAGTTACATAAACATATAATATATATATATTACTTTTTATTACTTTTTATTTTATTTATACTTTCATTTGATGTGCACGCAAGAGTTCAGAAGGAATTAGAACTTAGGTTACTCCCTTAATGTGCTATCTTTAAGACACGTTAATCTGGTTTGTTTCAAGTTTGTTAAACAGAAGTAGGTCTATTTTTCTTTTTGTTTTGTTTTGTGTTAAGTTTTCCCAGAAGAACACTGTTTAAAGCAAGACGTCGTGACGTGTTCTCCCATGAGGAAAAAGCGATTAGGAGCAAGTGCGCTTGACAGTAGTTTACCAGCAACACAGTACAAAGTTCGCGCGAAATTGCCTTGTGGGAGAATGTCAGAAACGAGCAACACTACATGAATAAACTCCTCCAACTTTGAGTTCATCACTTACCGTCCTCATGGTATCGAGCGGCTGCCAGCTGCTCCACCAGAGTCGGGATCTTGTCCCACTGGCACTCGGATCTGCAGCGCTCGATCTCCGCCTGCAGGCGGTGCAGGGACAGAGAGAGTCTGGCAGACATGGTGCGACGATCGGGCTCTCTGTCACGGTCTCTCTCCCGTTCACGCGCTCCTTCAATCACCAGCACAGGATTCACTGTACACTGCACAGCACACGCAACACACAGCGTCCTAGTCTGTACGGAACATGCGCACTGCACCTCACCCTCTGCCTCAAAAGATACAAACTGGTTCACTGTATCTAAACTTATCTAGACTCTCGAATACAATTACTGCTCGGTTTGCTTTATATTGAACTTTTATTAACGTTTAATTTTGTAAACCAGTGTCACAAAAACCCTCATTTTTACCCACTATATAGCCCAAACTAAATATTTTCATACAGCTCCAGTCAGAAATGCGATTGCTGTGTTTTGTGTTGTTTGCACATTCACTTTCGCTCTCGTTAAAATAAGAGTTGTTTGGGCTTATGGCAAGTTTGGATATTTCATAGAAGCAGATGTTAAACTTGTTTACTACAGCGATGAGGCTGGGTGCATCCATAACAAATAGCTACACAAATCAATTAAGGCAAACTGGGGGGATAGTGGTATCTGTAGGGATTTGGGATGGTGGTATTCACACCAGATCTGTTTCTCAGGTCATGCAGGGATAGGCATCTTGGCTGACGTGTGCTATGTCATAAAGTAGGCTATTGGGTGTGTGTTGGTGGAGACAGGTTGGGTGGTACAGGTATGCGCCCTTTAACGGCCACATTATGTTCTGTGAAAGACATGCTTCACTTCTTATTAAAAGTTACTGACATGCACCGTTGAGTAATGCATGATTAAGAGTGTATTTAGGTGCACTTAGTAGATTTACAGCTACTCAGTGTAGCCCTGTATTCATTACGTATGACATTTATTAATCTGTTGCTATGAATAGTTTAACCATCTCTCCCTATGTCTCTGCCAGTGTGAAAAGGGACCACCACAGAACACACTCACATAAATCAGGTCAGAGTAATGGGGGGCTGATGAGTAACCAGCGAGAACCACCACTGGACAGAGGACCAGTTGATTTTCCCAGTCCACATGTGCATACACACTCACAGTGGGAGACACAATTTGATCTGATGCATTTCTTTGTAATCTTGGCAGAACCCCAGAGTCCCTGAAGGAAACCCACCCAAAACAAGCAAATTCCCCAAAGACAGTGATTGGGCAAGGACGCAAACCTGGGTCTCTGGTGCTGTGAGGTGGCAGCACTTACCACTGCAACACTGTGCCTCTCCGTTTGTAGGTGAATTACAACGAAATGGAATTGTTTGTTTAACGTTTGGCACCTCCCATCATGTACGTGGAAGCCATGAGTCTGCTATGGCTGATGAAGTCTATCTAAATATGTGAACAGGATGTAAATACAACCAGGCACTGCTCTCTTAAGCTGCTCCAAAACACTGTGTTTGATTTGTTCAACAAATACATCTGCTTTATTTTGTAAAAGTCACAGCAATAAAAGTACATAAAAAGTCATTTCAGGTTCAGTGATAGTAAGCTTAATTACTATTGATTAGTAAATTAATAATATGTTTATACAGCTTGCTATTGCGGTTGCTGAACATACTATATTAGTTAGTTAGATATACCCATGCTGTTGCATAATTTATGTATTATTACTGGACAGTAGAGGGTTGTAGTGATCTTGGGTGCACTTTGGACAGTGTCAAATAATCACAGCGTCATTTAGTCTTTAAGTCATTTAGACATTTAGCAGATGCCCTTATCCATAGTGACCAACAACTGATAAAGTCTTACAATCCATGAGTCTTGCTCAAGGACTCAAGACCAGCAGCTTGGCAGAGGTGGGATTTGAACCTTTGGACCTTCTGTTCCACAGTGCAGTACCTTAGACCAGTGCACACAGTCACTCATTCATTCAAATACACCCATATAAGAGATAACTCGACATGACAATTTCTACACAAAGTTAACTGTGGGCATAGGGATAGAGTCCAGGTTATTTACCTTTAATTTTGTCCTAGTGTCTTACTACTACTTACTACTTACTATTATACATTTAATTGATTTACGTTGAAGTTAATTCCTACAACAATGTAGGTATACAGTGATGTGTGTAAAAGAAAAAAACACAGCTATGCTGCTGTACTTGTCAGTCAGTGTCACTACATGTAAGAGTAATGCACCAAGCCAATAACATCTAGTAAATTCTTTGCCTACAGAATGAATATAGCAAATACACCTGATAAAATCATTCACTGCCTGTTTATGAAATTTCTGTACTGCCAGAAGAAAAGAAAAAGGTTTATAAATGTGAGGGTGCAATTCATGAAACTGTCACAGAAAATTTACATGTGCTCATTCATGTTTACCCTGTTCATGTTCGGATTTGCTTGCCACTCTCAGATATAGTCTGCTTGCACTCGAATTTGCTTGCACGCTCTCAGGTTTGGTTTCTTTAGAGATTTGCTGCTCTTTCCATAAATGTGTGCTCACAACAGTTTATGATCTTGTTCAGTGTTCCTTTGACTTTTATTTCTTTGCAGGATATTTAATGTCAATTGAGAGCTAGAAATGAATATTCATAATAAAAAAACTAAATAACAATGTGACTACAACCAGGTGTTGTAATCAGGTAATTATAGTCATCATTTGTTACAAATTCAGCATCCACAAAAAAATCTCTACGACTTTTTCCAGTTTGTCATAAATGTGCGTGTAAATTATCGACATGTTTAAAAACAATGTTCCTCAAATATAAACTGGAAAGGATTTGCCTATTTCTGCAATGCCTAATATCATAAAAACATCAAAGGAACTGGAAGAATTTCAGTGCATATAGGTAAGGGAGCATGCGAGCGCCGAACCCCATTGTAGTTCCATTCCTCAGACGGCAGTGCATCAAGCACTACCATCTTTCTTTGAGGAACATTTAATAAGTTTCTCACACTTTTTTCTCACACTCTTTGTTCACGACTGGTAATGACCTGATCACCTTTGGTCCTCAAAGACTCAAAGCATTTCTTGGATGCTTTATTTGTACCAAATCATAATTATAATCACTTTTTGTTGGCATCAACTGTTATAAATTGCGTCAAAAAGTTTTAATTATATAAAAGTCAATGTTAAATGTAAGAAACACTGAATTTTATTTTATATTTTGCATACTATCCCAACATTTTCAGATAACAACACAAATATATATATATATATATAACCACTAGGATAGTTTGTCTAGTACTACCACTACTAACTGTAGTGTTAGTAAATTAGTTAACTAATTTATCTAAGTATACACTTATAAGGTTGACTAATTTTGCTAACACATACAAACTATTCTGATGGGCTAGGTTATCACATTCAGGATACTATATATATATATATATATAAATACACTCATTGGCACTTTATTAAGTACACATGTTCAGCTGCTTGTTAAAGCAAATAGCTAATCAATTACAATTAACCAATTACATGGCTTTGAATCATGGTCTTTCAGTGATCAAGACAACCTGCAGAAGTTCAAACAAAACTGGTAAGGAAGGAGATTGAAATGACTTGGAACATTACATGGTTGCTGGTGCTAGACAGGATGTGTCTAGTGGGATTTTCTCACACAGCCATCTGTAGGGTTTACAGAGAATGACCCAAAAAAAGAGAAAATATCCAGTGAGGGCAGTTCTCTGTATGTAATTACCTTGTTGATGCAAGAGCTCAGAGAAAAATGGCCAGACTGATTTGAGCTCACTGAAAGGCAACAGCAACTCAGATAAACACTTGTTATACCCGTGGTATGCAGAGTATCATTTCTAAATGCACTACATACTGAACTTTGAAGCAAATGGGCTACAGCAGCAGAAGACCACACTGGGTTCCACTTCTATCAGTGAAAGAACAGACAACTGGGGCTACAATTCACATGGACTGAAAATAGAATACTGGAATGAAAGAAGGTTCCAAAATGCTTTCTAACAGTAGTGTGCCTAAAGGAATAGCCGATGAGTGTATATAAACACATTACATATATGCTTGTAATGCATACTAATATAAATATATACATACCTAATAATAATTAATTTATATTTAATTAATTTAATTTTCATAATAAATAACCTTACATGAAGCTGCCAGTCCATGTTTAAAAGAGCAGACTGGGTTTTTCAACCATTTTCTACCACTGTTTCCAACCATTGGTAATATAGCTGCAGCAACGATTTCAGTGGGCAAGGCAGACATTTAAGGAATAAACTCAAATCAAGGCTGAATGTTTTGTGAGGACAGTGGCTGCATCTGAGAGAGTTTACCCCGATGAACCCCAAAGAACGAGTAGCAAATTCGAAACATAAGACTATCTGAGAGCACGCAAACAAATCTGAGTCTGAACACAATAAATACATTTGATAAATGCAAGGGCTCAATTCATGCATTTATCAAACATATATCAATCACATTCTGCCAGTAAAACTCACACCATGTGTTCTTCCATCAAAGCCTCCCAGTTGTTTGCTAATTAGACTAATTACAGTCTTTAGAGTGATTACATTAGGCGATAATGCCATGAATTAGAAGCAGAGCAAGGCTTGCCCAGAGTAATGGTTTGTAGTGTTTCTCAGTCCGAACATCCACCCACGTGCTTCCCAAAATAAAATAAATAAATACAGAATGTTTTTAATAGAGACATTCTGGACGTTGCTTTGACATTACTGCCATCGTGTGGCTATGTTAGGCGACTGAACGTTTGTTTAAAAGTACATTTCTTTTATTATTGTTACATTCTTATATAATCTGACATGAAACTCAAGCTATATTGGCAATAAACACAATCCCAAGTTAATGCCATTTTCAAGGTTCTCGTACGTAATGTATATATTAAATGGAACAACTATGACACCCGCTTATCTATTTGCAGAAGTTGACGCTTGGTAAAATAGAAAGAGACAAACTCGCAAGTACAGGATTCATATTTCGTACGGCTCTTACTATATACTATACTGCTCACAAAAATTAGAAGATATTAAATTACAGAATATTTCATTTTGGAATGTCCCCTAATTTTTACGAGCAGTATATTTCTACAGACTAGCCTACTGTTAAGGCTCACAAGATCCAACCTCTAGCCGCCAGCGAAGAGATTTCACCGTCTCATGTTCTTTGTAAAAGCTTGCCATTTTGGTTAAGACGGCAAATTTCTAACTGACTCCAGTTTGATCAAAATCAATAATAAAAACATGTATAATATTATTACATTTATCTATACATCACTGTAAGGTTTGGTGCGGATTAGTCGGACTCCTAAATCCCAACCTTCTTTATTCCAGCTCCGCCCACTGTGCTGTTATTGGCCAGTACACTAACACTAAAAAATAAACTTAACAATCATCACTTTATTAGGTCCTTTTTTAATGTATTTATTGGATAACATAATACATTTTGTATGTTTTTTATTTATTTTTAGCAAAAATGGCTAATAGTGAATTGTAATGGCAGAGATAACTAATTAATACATTACAAAACAAAAATAATCTCATTTATCTGTTGATTGTTATGAAGGTACATTCAGATATTGTGATCCAGGTTTAGGAGAGTGCTGTTTTTATTTACTTGCAAGTGCAAGTATAGAATTATACTGATTTCTCACTTGGATGGCATGGTGGCAAAGCAGTTAGTGCAGTCACCTGACAGCTCTGGTGTCCTTGAACGATCTCAACTTCAGACTTCCCCTGTGTGGAGTTTGCATGTCCTCCCAGTGTCCTTGTGGGTTTTCCCTGGATACTCCTGTTTCCTCCCACATTCAAAAGACATGCATGTTAGGTAAATTAGTGTTTCTAAAGTATCCATGGTACATGAGTGTGTTTGAATGTGGGAGTGCCATCTGGTCCTTGTGTGTCTTGTGATGTCAGGTAGGCACTGGCCATCTAGGATTAAACAGATAAAGTGAATGAATAAGCGAATTAATAAACGATTTCTCACCTCCTTGCCACCTGCTCTCCCTGCCCTGTCAGCAGTCTTATACCCTATCTGTCTCTCTCTTTCTCTTAACTGAGTGCACCAGTGTGATCTATTTGAGACAAATATATCGATACACAACTGGCATTTCTTGCCAGAGTCAGATCTAAGTCCAAATTGAGCAAGTCTAGGGTGACAGTGGAAACCTTCCTAACTGTTATAAGGAACAAATCTTCGGAGGCACAAGACTCAGAAAAGCAACCCAAACTCTTTGGGCAACTTAGAGGATGTATTCAAGAATTAAGCTAATGTATCTAATTAATAATATTATATAACTAATTTAGATAAACAGAAGATAAATAAATAATAACAGAGACTGTTATATGCATCTATCATCTGACTATGGCTAGAGGCTGTCTAAATAAACTGCTGAATGTAAATAAAGACTTACTGTGAAAGAAAAATGACTGAGAGGGAAAAATGAACTAATTGCACGTATTAGTACAACGATAATAATGCTGTACATCATAAGCTACACAGGATACCATATGGGTATACAATAAATGAAAGGCACTACTGTCCAATACACATTAAACATGTATCGCTATGATCAGTGAGACTTTATAGGGTTTTCTAGCATATATAATGTTAAGTCATTGACATCATCCCAGGACCATTGTTGGTCGCTGTGTGAATGTGTGACTGTGTAGTGAAAGTGTAGCATTTTTGCCAGTGCAAGTTGGCCCATTTTCACCAAACATGTGTGTTTTTACTTTATGTAAGTGTGCTACTGACCCCTTTTAGCTAAATATTATTAAGTTCCAGCAAAATGATTACATTTTTATGTTTTCAAAATGTCATAGCTATTCGCATGCTATTCGCATGGCGTTACAACAATAAGAGTCCCATTAACAACTATAGGGTTTCCCACAGGAGATTTAAGCATACAGCCCAAAATAAGCTAATTGAACAACATTTTAAAAAATGGACCCAACATCTGTGGAACACTGATGGATCCTAACATTATGCAAAGCTAATCTGTGGAAGATGTAATATTATTAAGGATTAGGTACTGTTATATTTGGGTGTTGAAACATTCTCAGCAATGCAGTGAGACTGATGTGGTGGTTGTGTGCCAGTGTGTGCTGGTATGAGTGGATCAGACATAACAGTGCTCCTGGAGCTTTGAAAAAACTTCACAAACTGTGCATGCTATTAGACATGTCTACTGTATTGCTCCATCTTGTGGATGTAAAGCCAGAGACTGTAGCTCATCTGTTGTTGTGTTTGTCATCGTCTAATCCCTCAGCAGGTTCGCACAAGATGCTGGTGGCTGGACATTTTTGGTTGGTGAACTTATTTTCAGACTAGTCAAGCAGAAATGCTGAGGTGATTAAAAGTTCGAGCGGATCCACTCACCACCACATCAGTGTCACTGCAGTGCTGAGAATGATCCTCCACCCAAATAGTACCTGATCCTGGTGGGCTTCTGACCATTAGAGAACAGAGAAAAGGGGATGAACAACATATGTAAAGAAACGGTTTAGGGCTGAAAGGCTGTTACTATTAAACTACAATGTGCATCTATCTATAATGGCATCTGATAAAATGGACAAAGAGTATCAAAATAAGGAGGTGTACTTAAACATTGTCTATTGTTAAAAAGCATATTGCATCACAGTTAGATTTTAAGCACGACTGTGCATGTGGCCCGAGTCAAACCTCCATGTGCACTTGGTCAAATCAGCTTATACAGCACAACACCGCAGTTTGAATACAAATGGTCATGCTTACCCTAATAACTTCTGCTTCAGAATTTTGTCACTGTCAATGATATCAAAATACAGAGTTCATTTTACACTGTATAAACAGTGGTGGACAAAATGTTTAGACATTTGTCACCATGTCATTTGATTCCTGGAATTGTTATTTACATCAATTTATTGTGTTTTCAGCGTATTGTCCTACTTTATTTCTGACACTGACTGTGTACCAGAATGTAGTTTGTCTCTAGATAAATTAACGCTACATTGTAACAAATTTAATACTACGGAGATGACAATTTCAATAGTTTATGCAACTTACAGAAAACATAATCCGTGTATCTGTATTTTAGTGCACAATAATACAAAGTACAAAAAAATACCACTTGTAACACAGACACTTGATGTCTTGTATGGCCAACTTACATTTGTTAATAATCATCTATTCCTGCATTTCAGGCCTGCAACACAATTTAAAAAGTTGGGATGGAAAAGCATTTGTCACTTGCCATTCCTTTTCACCATGCTTAAAATATATTTTGGCACCAAGAGTATCAAGTGTGTTTCAGTTGTTATTTTGTCCCATTTTTTCTGCAAAGACATGTTTGTAAAATGTGCAAAACTAGGGAGTTCAAAATTATCTTTACATTGTCTGTTGGTGAAAGGGCATGACTGCAGGCAGATGAGTTCAGTACCTATATTCTCCTCATCCACAGTCATGCCTTTGTAATGTGTGCAGCATATGGTTTGTCTTGTTAAAAATGCATGGACATCCATGGAAAACATTACATGTGAAAGGCAGCATAAGTTGCTCTAACATCTCGTGAAATATCACTTTCAAGTGTAAATAATTCTAAAAAACACTCTGCCTTTTTATATGCATGTTCCATATTGTGACAACATTTTCTGATTTGTCGTTGTTCAAAAAATGCATCAAGTGGATACAAAAAATACAGTAATATACTTTAGCCATATAGTGTAATACAGCTATCGATATGCATATTTATTGGTCCTCCTTTTTCCAGTCCAGTAGAAAGGGACAGGGTGTTTGTTGGTGTAAGGACACAGTCTACCAATGTAACAGGCTACTATTTTCTGTATTTATATATTTGTATATCCTATAATCTAAGATGTGTGATTAAGGGCATTTCACAGCAGTTCTATTGGATAAGGATTTCACTTCACCATAACTCTAAACTTTAAAAAACATCATTGTTCTTTAACCATTTTTAGGTAGAGCATGATCTTGTTACATAACATACTCGTTCTTGAGATTCAGTTCATGGACATTTTCCTTTAGAATTTGTTGCCATAATTCAGAACCCATTGTTCTATAAAGGTATGACAAGCTGCCATGGACCAGAAACAGCACAACAGGCCCAAACCATGACAACGTTTCACATATGTTCTTAAGCTGGAATGCACTGGTTTCCTTTCTTCAGACGCATCTCATTAAACTAAAACATTTTATTTTTCTCTCATCCGCCCATTAAATCTTTTTCTGAGAGCCTTCTGGCATGTCAATATGATCTTTAGCAAACTACAGACAGAAATCAATGTTCTCAGTAGTGTCTTTCTCCTTACAGCCCTGCCATTAACACCATTGTTCTTAATTGTTCCCATGATGGTGTACTAGTGAACATTAGCCAGGGTGGAAAAAGAATAGCAATAGCAATCTGCCGTTGCTTAGAATTTACCCTGGGTTTCCTTGTGACTTTACAAACTGTAACACATGTAACACATGCCTAGAAGTGATCTTTTTTTCAACTATTCTTGGCGTGGGTAACAATGGTTTTGAACTTCTCCATTTCTTCATAATCTGTCTGACTGTGTGATTGGTGGATCAACAATTTTTTATAAGGTTCTCAAAAACCTCATTTGCTCTGTGCCATAACACACTTCCACAAATGTGCTGTGAAGATCGGACTTACATTCCTATTCTTTAAACTCACTCTTACCTGCTTGTCATGACACTGATTGAAAACAAATTTTCAATTGATTCAAACTGCGGTCATATTCATCACTAATTTCAATAAATAAATGACCAGATATAAAGTATTTTAGGACTAGGTGTGGTTTAGTCTACTCAAAATACCGCGTCTAGATGCGATAGATGATTTAGTCTATTCAAAATACCACGCCTAGATGCGATAGACTTTTTAAATACAACCCTTTGTCTTCATATTGGATGTTTTCTGCACCAGGCACTCTACATCTTGCAATGGTAATTATTTTCACGGTTGAAGCATGCGTATAACTAATTCATTACATAAAGCCAATGTGATGCACATCCTCAAAATGCCTTCACTATGAACCAGAGTGATCAGGTTTCAAATCCCACCTCAGCCAAGCTGCTGCTGTTGGGTACCTGATCAAGGCCCTTAACCCACAATTGCATGGACTGCATAATGTGAAAGTCAATATGAATAAGACCGTCTCCTAAATGAAGTAAATGTAAAAAGATATGCTAAAATTTTTGTTGTTTCTAGCGCTCACGTAGACACACCATATTACAGAGACAAACCCTTAGGTACATGTTCAGCTGATTTTTAAAATATGAACAACATAGCACAATATAACACAAGATTTTCCATTAAAGTATTTGTAGAGCTATGTCGCATACAATTGTCTCCCT
>JAUZST010013648.1:0-10930 GCA_034779995.1 Parotocinclus haroldoi
TGTTTAAAGAACTTATCCAGTGGGATCTGATACCTTCTTTTGACGGACTGCACTTAAACAAAATCAAGACAGTGGTGGGCGTGGTCACCTCCTGCTGGTTTTGCTCTTGTCAACACAACTTCCTCCCATGTCTCACTGATCCGCTTTGTATCCACTATGTTACTTATTTTTCTCTCACATTCTTTGGTCCAATTAAGCGAAAAAACTTACACGTAAATAATAGGATTTGTTTTGGTACTTTAGGATTTGGTCCCAATAACCGGCTGGTTCAATTAACTGAATTCGACTGTATTACCTTTTATTTATGATAGTTGCTACAAATAAAACCAAAGGGCAGGCTATTTAGTGTACTGATATCGATATCTGTACGTGTTCTCCTAGCAAATAGCAAAATAAGTAAATATGATCATATGTTCATGAATTCCTGTGCTCTGTGATTTGTATTCAGGCAGCTGCTGAAAACTGAACTGGGCTCTTTTTTTACGGAATACCTTCAGGTAAGACAGCACGTTATGATGTGTTACAATGTAAACAATAGACGTACTGAACATCTCTACCTCTTGTTGTTTTTCTCCTTTTTCAGAACCAGCTGTTGACCAAAGGCATGGTGATTCTGAGAGACAAAATTCGATTCTATGAGGGTAAGATGAAAAAGGTCACACTGTAGAAGTACAAGTATCTTCATAATTGAACTGAAAATATGTATGCAATACGTCAAAAATATGCAATATGTTACATTTCACAAATTAGAAATGTTTGATTAAAGATTATTAAGTTGAAAATCAAGGGTAATAAGAAGTTTTAAAGTAACAATAGCAAATAATATTTATTTCATGCAAAAAGACAGATGAAACACAAACATGATGACAGACTACTGGTCTTTACAGTGCGACAACTCTGATCACTGTCCTGGAGCATCTAAATAGAGAAAAAATCTCCCTTATAATTTCAATTTACACAATTATTGCTAACTGGGTTAGACAAAATGTTTTGCACGAAACAAATATATTACAGCGTATTTCGCTGCCTCAGAACTTTTTATTGCCTTTGATATTTGACGTTGTAATCCCTAATCAAATCTTATTTGTGTAAAAAAATATATATTGCATATTTTTAACTTTATGTATATATACAAATTAATCATTTTTAACCCTATAAACTACATTGTTGGATTTGGATCAACCATACAGTCGCGGCCGACTCTCGATCACTTGATAGATCATTGATCTATATATTTCTGTCTTTCATCAATGTGATGCATGAAGTATTTCGGCAGGATAGCGGAGTAGTTTGCCATTGCTTTCTCCATTTATTGGGACCGGCATGCAGCTGTTTCCAGTTAAAACTACATTGTTACATATGACAATAACACTTTATTATTATTATTATTATTATAATACTTGTGATAATATTTGTTGTTATTTTGAAATAGTTTTTGGCTTACTTTTAGCAAGATTTATTTTGAGTTATCATGAGTAAAAATTTTATTGTTAGTGTGTGTCACTGAAACATGACAATATTTATTACGTACAGCCATATTTTATTTATCATACCACTACATTTTGAAGTGAGACTGCACCCGTGTGCCTCATGGCCATGTGGTGAGTAGTTAGATCTCACTGTTTTCAATGAAGAAATTTTGCAATGACACAAACCCTGTATATGATTGTATGCGTGAAAACAGATAAGCAATTTTAAATTGTTTTAAACTCCGAACATGCCTGGTAAGGTGATCCAGGTACATGCAGAAGTGATCCCTGGACAATTTTTTTTCACTACCTTTACAATAAAAAAATACAAAGTAGTGTGCATTAGTTTCTCACTCTGGATGATTCCTGAATTTCATGTTGCTATTTTTGTATTTTTCATCTTCTGCCTTGGAAATGACTCTGGATTAAACTTGCAAATATTACTATACGGAGATTTTCTTTGTTAAAAAGATGAATTTATGAAATTCTAGACCACTAGATGAAGTATTCTACCTAGACATTTACATTTACATTACATACAGAGCAATGAGATATAATCCAAATATATGGGGGTTAAGAGTGTTGCTCAAGGGCCCAAGAGTGGCATTTTGATAATGTTTGGACTTCAATCTTAGTAGTAGTAGAATATTAGTAGTAGTTCACTCACCGCCACTGTCTCATGCATGATTAAGCAAATACAATATAACAAATGGGTTACATTGAAGAACCCTCTGTTCTGTTACTCTAAGATGCTTGGATAAACTTATCAGCCAAATACTGAATGCATTTACATTATGCTGAATACTGCTTGGGTGCTATTGTGTCCAGAAATCCCGGTTCAATTTCCAACCCAGACTCTTGCAGACTTCCTGCAGGTGCTCTAGTTTCCTCCAACATTCCAACAACATGCGTTATATCTGCTATCTATGTGTGTGATGCATGTGCCCAGTGATGGATTACCACTCTTTCTGGGGTTGTCTTTGCACCCTGTGCTGTGAGTTAGGCTCTGGCTTCCCAGGATCTGGAATTGCATTATATGGATTATGACTTTATTTTTGTCACAGGTCAGAAACTGCTTGACTCTCTGGGTGAGACTTGGGATTTTTTCTTTTGTGACGTCCTGTCAATGCTTCAAGCCATCTTTCACCCAGTCCAGGTACTTCTGACGACTGCTATAACACAATGTCTGTGTATGCAGTGTTACGTTCCATGGCATGCTGCTTGTATAGTTTTATGTAGGATATACTGCCCCCTATTGGCTAGTAGACACCTTTACTCGTATGAAAAATACATACATCTGGGGCGATCCATCATGTTGCCTGAATTTATATAGTGTAGTGTTGGTGCTGCAATAAATGTTGGTGCTGAATAGTACTAGAGATGATCCACGCTCTGTCTGTCTGTCTGTCTATACACAGTAGTGTGTTAGTCAGATGAAAATCAATCAATTACAAATTACTTTCTTCAAAATTTAATGGGGAGTACATTACCTCATGGAAAAGTAATCTCATTATTCATTATTCACAAAGCTAATAGGCAAATTGGTCATTTAAATGGTTTATTTAAGAAAAAGAGCATTCATATTCAAATTCAAATGGATGACTGTATGGAGTATTTTGGGGTTTTCCAGAAGCAGTTAAATCTGGCCAGCAGTCACAGAGTAATTTTTCAAAAGTGATTGGTTGAAAGGATTAAAAGCTTGTGTGCTAATATGTAGAAGTAGTTTGTTGTATGCTTGCATGTTTCGCCCAGAAACATGAGTAACCAAACTAGCTTTTTTTTAATCAGTAAGAATTTAAATATGAATGTTGTACATTAGTTTTTGTTATTTTCTCATTGTATAAATAGATTATATAGATAGATAGACAGATTTATATTAAACAATATTCCATATATTGAATATTTTATTGAACTCATCAGGGGAAGGAGCCATCAGTACGTCAGTTGGCTCTGCTGCTCTTCAGGAACACCATCACGCTGAACATGAAGTTGGATGAGGCTCTCTCCAGACCACGTGCTCGTGTCCCCAGCTCTATTGTCCAGATGCTTCTAGTTCTACAGGTATAACACACATATACTCACATACACTGACCTGCTTCATCGGTGTGATTATTTTTACATTTCTTAGTTTAGTTATATTTGTTTTCTAAATCACTTTCTAAATGTGTGTTGTTGTGAATGATGACCCAGGGTGTCCACGAGTCTCATGGTGTGACAGAGGAATACCTGAAGCTGGAGTCCCTCATTCAGAAGGTTGTCTCTCCTTATCTGGGTACACATGGTCTGTGTGCACACGACTGTGATGCCACACACTGCTCCTGTGCTATCGGTAAGAGGTTAAGCAGTAGAAACACGATGTCTATTCTGAACATGTATTCTTAACACTCTATAATGGTAGCAGCTATATCAGGTTTATCTGTGTTTGTGTTTGACAACATTTTAGCAGAAACCTTGGGAGCCATCATATCAGAGACTCTCTGTGGTTGCATCATTAACTTTAAGCAAGCTGTGCACATGACATTTCTTTACTCATAGTCACATGCAAGTTCTTCAGCTCAGATAAAAGCACAACTAGGATTCTAAAGGGCAAAGCAACACTGTGTAATATGTTACAATTAATTTATTAAATTATTATTATAAATGTAAAAAAAAAAAAAATTATTATTATTATATAATACAAAATTTATAAAAATCCTGATTTAGAGAATCAGAAGTAACCCATCTTCACAGATGTTGAGATAGAATGGTGAATGGCCCTGAAGAGAAATAAAGTGTATGCTATGATAAAAGCTTCGCTACTCAATCGACTTCACACTACTAATGCATTCACACCATAGAGCTACATTTTAACAGGTTTAAATGTTTATAGTTATGCATCATTTAATGTCCAATCAATGTCCGATCACGTTTTTCGGCCAAGGCCTAAGAAGTATAAGAGGTTATAAGAATTATACAGGTCCTCCCTATTTTACGATGGCCCGCTTACAATTATTTTTATTTTAATGGGAATCTGATAGCAAACATAAATACACATTCAGCTGAAATTGTACTCACAATTTTGAATATTCCCAAGCAAGCGATAAGATACATCGGTACACACAGCACTCTCTGCACTGAGAGTCGTCAGTGCATGATGTAGGGTATCATGTGGCCGGAGTGCTGAGCACTGGGAAATGTAGTGAGGAAAAGCAGAGGTTACGGTTGTGCTCGTGTAATGTATTCTGTGCTATGTTATATGGAGTATATATTAAAATCCTCGATTTACAATAAATTCAACTGATAATGGATTTGTCAGAACGAATCCTCAACGTAAAATTGCGGACTACCTGTAATAGAAAACAAAAATATTTCTTATTTATACCCGGAAAGGCAGAAATAAAAATTAATAAAAGTATCGTTGTACTTTCTTTTTCATTTGCACTAAGTGTTTCAAGTTTTAGAAATGATGCGAAGAGAAGAATTACTGTATTGTACAGTACAGTACGGTACTCAATGATTTCATATTATGTTTTAATTCATATCATGGTTTACAATAAAACACTATGTGCAAAGTGACTGGACTTATAGGCCTATGGTAATTCAGAATGCCATATCAGCCAAATGGGCCGTTTATTGCCCATTTCATTATAATTTAGTTTATTTTCTAATTTTTCTATTACTAATTTAATTAAATTAATTAAATTAATTTAATTTACATTTTCTTATTTATTTTAACCTAATTGTGCTATAATTGAATATACTTTTAGTATTTATTTAATTAACATCTAGGCCACCCATGGAGGATGGGTCTTATATTTAGTCTTGGCCCTCCCAAGGTTTCTTCCTACCATTTTAGGGAGTTTTTCCTTTCCACTAGCCTTGCACAACTTGGGATTGGCCATTTAAGATAATGTATTACTGTAAAGCTGCTTTGAGACAATGTTACGTTGTAAAAAGAGCTATATTAATAAAATTGAATTGAATTAATGCTGATGCTAAAAGGGCTTATAATGATGTAAAATTGAATTACGTTAAAGTGACACATGCCCTGCTGACAGTGGCAGCGAATGAAGCAGCATTTTATAACATTTAAAATGAAAATTATTTAATTTATGCAAATTAGAATAACATGGGAAAGTGATGAATCCCAGTTATTGGCTCCTGTACAGTATGCGAACCAATTGCATCTCTCCCAGTACTCTTTCTGCTTCAGTTCCTTTTGCAGTGTTTGAACTGTAAACAAAAAATGCTGTTTAGTCCTACCATACATATCTGGAACAGCGTACAAAGCCCTATGGGTTTTTGTGTGCCTGTATACAACTGTTACATAAATGTAACAGTACAACAATGAAATGGTAAAAAAAAAATAGATATTAATAATAATATTTTAAAATATTTATTAAAAATTTATTATTTATTATTAATAACTATAATTAATAATACTTTTAATTATTTTTTAAGTAATACGCATATATGACTTTTTAACATTAAAGTAACTACTAGTAACGTGCTTTCATCATATATTTTGCTTGCTGCATTACAACATTTCACTGTGACAACTCTGACAGAGAGCTGCCAAGACGTTTCAGTTACCAGAATGCTTTAATGATTTGATCAGATACTTTTATAAGAAACAGCATGTGCAAGCTGTTATCTTATTAGTTTATGTGGTGGAATCTGCTGTCGCACAAGAACAAGCAATACGTACAAATGTAGTGTCTGGAATCATTTACTTCCGTAACAAATTTATCACAGTAGTGCTCAAATGCCTTTACTAATTGCTTCATATTCATTATCAAGTGCATGCTTTGAACAACAGTGACAGCAACAATAGGCTGCTTGGCACTCTGCTTTAAAATTGTGGGTGCTTTACTGTAGTCATGCTGAGGTCATGCATCCGATAAAGCAGCCTTCCAATTATTATGTCATTACATAAAGAGAAATATAGTGAAAATACATTGCTAGCACTATCAGGGGTTTCCCCATGCTTCATTCATTCTTTTTCTTATCAGTATCAGTTGTAAATGTACTTAGCTAAGTAGGAACATGCTTCAGATTCAGTTGGCCATATTTCATTCACACTATTCATACAGTTCATTTGCAGAAGCAGCTGACATCCTTAGGCAGATGCCTAACAATGTTAGGGTTGATCAGACATGAGGCTGCTATATGTAAATCTGCCACCTCGGCTAAAGCTGAAAAATATAGCAGGAATTTTAGGAGGCTGAAAATCAGTGGTTTGATCAACCATTACATAAAGCAGGCTTAAAAATGCAGCTGTATGATGTGCACAAGGAGGAACTTGACTGCCTAGACAGAATGATAATTTGCGAAGAATTTGTATTAGCCAGTGACAGGAGTAAATCAATGTTTGTATATTTCTATTAGAGCATGACCACTGGAGATCTGTGACGTCAGGAAATCTCATCCACTGAGATATTGAATTAACTGCATATTTAATTTTTGTTACCCCTTGATTACCTACATGATTACATGATTTACATAAGTTTTTAAACATTTCATGTGTAGTCACTTGTACTACACGTGTATGCAAGTTCATTCTATTGAGGCTTAAGAAGCAAGCTACAAGCCAATGAAATGTAAATAAATATTAATAATAAAGAAGCCGGGCAGCATGGTGGCTCAGTGGGTAGCTTTGAGGAACAAAGATGGGCTACAGCATACCCATACTGTATATACACATGTGTATGAGAAAATGAAGGAAATGTTTAAAAACAATGTTCCTCAAAGAAAGTGCATAATGCAATGTTCACAAAAATGACACAATTTAAAAATGAATATGAAGAGGAACCCATAAGAACTGCTGGATAATCAGATCCTCCCCATGTCCCCGTGTAGCAGTGTAGCACAAATAGAGAAAAGACACCTTTGTAGTCATGAGATGCCAATCTGCTTTTACAGTGTAGTGAGTCACATGATATTGATTACTTTATTAGATGGAGAACCAACAGCTGATACGAGAACCAACAGCTGGTCAAATTCCCATTGTATAACTGTTTAGAAATGTTACAGTACATTACAAAATATTCTTTTTTTCAGTAAAGTCAAACGCTAAAACACTATTTTGTTTGTCACAGAAAAGCGATTACAGTGGAGCTGGTCCAAACCTGCAGAAATCCCTACTACTAACCCGGTGGTGCGTTCCAAGAGCTACAACATCCCCATGCTCACCCCCGTGGCCGAGTATGACTGTGAGATTGGCTCGGTGGGCAGTGTGGGTATTCGGCGCCACTCAGCGTGCGAGGTCACTTCTTGTATCGAGCAGCAGGGTTACCCACTTTCTGTCAGCATAGAGATGAGCTCCACGCCCAGGCTCTCACTGGACCATGAGCTCACCTTGCCCACGGCGAAGCGTGGAGCTGCAGCACAGCCAGCTCTCGTATTACCCTCCATCTTCATCCAGAACTCAGCAGGGCCTTTATATACTCAGATGGCCATTTCTGAGACAGAAAAAGCTTTGTCTTCACCCACTAGCTGCTCCTCCAGTCCAGAAACCATTGTCATGCAGGGCGTGGACTCTGTGGAGTCCAGTCAAGATGGGATATTTATCGACTTTTCTCACTGCAGATCAGATTCTTTTGGGACCAGCAGGAAACCGAGTTGACTTTCACTTCACTTAATGTACGCTTCTTATACAAGCTGTGAACCTTTGGGTGAATTTGGCAGTGAATAAACACTACACCACTTGTTGTAGTGTCTACTGTTAGCAATGTGACAATATTAAATTGTGATATTACAATAGTTGCCTAAACGTTCTATCAAGGTTTATGGTACTATCACATTAAAAACATTTCAACAAAACAAGGAACGGTAGACGGATCCTAATGCTGCCTAGTGAACTGGGCAGCCTGTATTTCAGGACCACTAATCATAGACAGAAGACAGAAACTACCTAGGCAGCCTCCTCCCAAATGTGGGACAGAGGCCTCAATCTGGAAACAGATAGTATTTATGCATTAATGCTTTTATAAAATACATGAAATGTACATAAAGTGTATGTTCCTACTTTATTCATAGTTACTGTTACACGGAGAGCTTAGGTTTGCCCAGACAATGTCCAGTAAGATGCAAACCTGAAGCCTGTCCAATATACTAATTCATTTTTTATGTATTATTCGTACACTTAAATCATCCAACTACTGTGACTTTTTTAGTAGCTATTTTTATGGCTGCTTATATCTTGAGGTAAAAACTGGTTCAGGGAAAGGTATGAAAATAGGAAGATTTACCACTGATACATGATCAAAATGTGGCATAACTGTTTTTTACACTGCAATACTACACTGCTTACAGAAATTAAGGAATATTTCAGTAGTTCACGAGCAGTTTATTTCGTATTAGTAAGCAGTGCAAGCTAGAAGTTTTGGTAATGGACAAAAAGGGTGAACATCACATTTTTAAAGATAAATGATAATCATTAAACTGCTAATAAATATACATTTAGCTACACAGCTATTTGTCTTACCAACCATTCCATCATTGTTGATGACTTCCCTGTCAGTGGAAATTAAGGAAGAACAAACTATTCAACCTAAAACAACCAATTTTTGACAAATGCTTTGTATATATAATATATACTGGTGTAAATGACGAATCCACATACAGCTACAGCATCTTAGCATCTCTTTACTTAGAAAAAGTACTTGGCAACAAACGAGAATTATAATGTTAGTATATATTTCAAATCAAATTAAATATATCTGAAATAGAAAAAAAATATTTAAAACTAAAATCTAAAAAATCTGGTGGTATTTAAATGTATCAGGGTTGCTGGAGATGAAGCTGGACATTATTGATGTTTCCTTATTGCTGAAATTAGGAATCACAAAATACACACCACAAAATACAGTGGCATTATTTGGCTTTTAGGCTAGTTTATGATTAAACTAAAAAAAGTATTTGTCAGAGTCAACTGCTGGGAACAGCGGTTCCTGTTTTTTTTTTTTTTATATATATATAATGTAATGTAATATATATATTTTTTATATATATAATGTAATGTAATATAATGAGCAAGCAAAAGCATGCAGGATCATCAGTTAAACCAGTACCAGACCAGGACAGACAAGCCTGAAAGAAAGCTGAGATTGTATTTCATGTTATTTGGTTGTAATGGAAATTACTGTTGTGCTCAAACGTTGCTTTTGAGTTGTATTAATTCAGAAATTTAAATGAAATGAATGCTCATTATATGTACATATATATAATGTAAGCTAAGTTTATTGTTTGCTTAGAGATATATTTGAGGTTCTAAATCCACTTATCCTGGCCAGCGTTGCTAGGAGCTCCAGGAACTATCGCTGGAATTCCCCTTTTCTCAGGCACAGGCAGTCGTGCCCCTAATGTTAAGGTTTTTTCTGTTTTCTCACTATTTCGTATATTCCAACTGGACCTAAATCATTGTAGCTGCATGTGACACCTGGCCCAGCCAGAAGGCACTGCTGGGACCCAAATTCACGCCTTTACGTGGTGAACTAGCATATTAGACTACTGCGCCACACGAGCGCTAATGGCTAGGTGAGGATTTGATCTTTCTCTATTAACTTTCACAGTATATCTACAGTTCTGTTGCACCTTATACATATTTGTGTACATTATATGTTTAATATTAGAAGTGCCAACGCTAGGCACTAGGGCTAAGAAACAGTTTTAGTAATTAGCAAGTTAACAGTATAAACACACCATTGTAATTATGTGGTTGTAACAGTTGTAACCACGTAATTATTATGCAAACCTTAACTGTTAGTTTATAAAGTCTGTGATTTAAGGAGTGTTAGCATGCTGTGTAACAGCACTGAATAATGAAGTGATTATCCGAATGGATATGAGTAAGCTTCCACAGTTAGGTCATTATTGTAATTACATTTCGTGTCTCTTTGGGGAAATGTAAACTGCATTTTGATTGTAAATAGACGGTTTGGGTTATTAATAAAGTTTTGATGTTATGTAGCTTTGTAAAACACAGTAGCACTGAGGGAGTTAGTGGCTTTTTCTAAGATAGCTTTGTCCTTTTTGACAATTTGTTGTGGTTCATTTAATAAAACGTGCTCTTTATTCGTGTTATACCGGGTAGACTCAAAATAAATGTTAATAAACACGTTCTCCACAAGTTTAAAGAAAAGAGTCATTCGGAAAGTTTAAAACTCGGCAGTACATGGGGCGCTATAACAAAAGTCGCTATAAAGAGTCGGTTCAATGTTCACTTTGTGTCTTCGCAAATCTTCTTAATTACAATTACCTAGTTTTATTTGCTCATTGTCGCATTTAAAAAAAATGAAAATAAACATTTGAGATTTTGCCACTCTGTTCGCCTTTTTTGTGTTAAAACATATATCCGTCAGGTTTAAAACGAGACAAAGGCCACCGGAAGTGAGGCATGAAGGCTGCGACTGAAAACATTATCTAGGGTAGATATGTAGTCCACTAGACAGGACGCAGAATCGGTTATGTATGAGTCGACG
>JAUZST010013649.1:0-10929 GCA_034779995.1 Parotocinclus haroldoi
TATATATATATATATATTCTTATCCTGCGATACACAAACACAGTTTTCTCTGCACACATTCACACTCAGTGGAAAATGTGTATATAAAGTTACTTAAAAAAAAAACTTTAACACAACAATAATAGGCACTTATTACACATATCAAATCATTATTATTCTTTTGTAAAGATTCAAGCGAACAGGTCTAGTTTGTTAGGATGGTAAAAGAAATGACTGTTTGTTTTTAAGCTAAATGTTTAGCTGCCTTGAAAAGAGAAAAAAAAGCTCTAAAAGTTACAAAGGATAATTTTGATCTATCAGCTATCATTTGCCAAAAAAGATTTGCAATGAATAACTATTTGTTTGTTACTTTATTTGTTTGGTTTGTGTGTGTGGGCAGAGGCTGTGGTGCAGCTTAGATTAAAAGCTTTGTATCTTTTAGGTCCTTTGTAATGCAATTGTTTATACTCTAGGTTTTAAGAAGTCTGCCGTTAAAGCAAACACATTGTTCGGATTTAATGTTAAACATCGTGTACATACATTTATAATACAGTACATATGGCACCTATCAGCCATCACATTACATTCGGCACTCCAATATTGTGTTAGTCACCATAATGCCACCCAGGTTCTGACCAGTGAAGGCATGCACCATAGAACTGAAATGTTCTGGAACTTGTGAGGTGGATCAGACTTGTTGATTTGGGAAATTTGTTTGCCAAGTCAATGCCTTGAACTCTCTGCCATGTGTCTCAAACCCTTTCTGAAAAATTTGCACTGTTGCAGGGAGCATCATCCTACTGAAAGAGGTCAATGCTATTAGGGGACTACCAGTTTCCCCCTAGAGCATCACAGTGTCAATGTTATTCACTTTACCTGTCAGCGGTTTTAATATTATGACAGTATGAGGTAGTTGGATGTAAATCTTTAATGAATTTATGAAACTGGTGAGCGCTCAGGGAAACAGTTTGAGGGAAAGTAGTAGATGAGTAAGCCACTGTGGATAAGGGCAAATGAAAGTTTAAAACTGCTTCAGAAATCTTAAGAGGCTAAACATGGAACATTATCTGCTGGGGATCTTTTGAAGGACATCTTGAGGACATTTGAAGAATGACTCACTAACAGCTAGTGTCTAACATAAGGGATGTAGCACAGGCTGAAAGCAAATTGTGGGTGAACTCAAAGTTCTTAATCTTCACTCTGCTGTACTCTTCTAACATGGGAAGAATACAAACTTCTATGTAAAATAACTTCTATCTAAAAGAACTTCTACGCATGTTGCTGACTTAATCAGCACACAATTGTACAACATTTACTGCATTTAGATGATGTTCTTATTAGCAGAACATTGACATTCCGGTGTAAGGTTGTGTGTTAAGCATGACCGAGTTGGGATTTGAACTGAACTTTGAATCTTCCAATTTGTATTTCAGAGCACTTCTGTGCCACAGCTTATTGTGCAGAACATAAATGTAGCAAATGTTGACCTTCTTCTTAAGTAAAGCAGCACTAGCATATAACAGAGCAACAAGGTTTGTTTGTTTTTTTTATTGAGAGTCTGCAGAAATGCCACTGAAACATGAAGGTGAAAACAGTAGGTGGGCAAGGAGGTGGGAGAAATTAGTTTGGTAAGAAATTTGTGTGAATAATGCTTTTGTTGTGAGCAAGCCTACTGTGGGGGCGACAAAGGAACATTTTCAGCAACTAATCCTGACAGCACAAATCAGAAAGAGGGTCAGGGGATGAGATATAAGCAGTGGTAGATGTCATTAACAAGCTGGGTATATGAAACGAGTTGAGACTGAGACGGACACTAGATAAGATAAAAACGTTGACCAATACACAAAACCAGCAACAAGCAGAATTAGAAATATGTTGCTCTGAATGTCCCTGTTCTCTGTGAATGGATGGACTTAATAAACAAACAGAGCCAGAGATCATCAGAAGTGCTTGCCAAGATACAGAAATCTTATATTTAAGTACAACTACTGTTAACATGTCCTCTGTTTAAGCTTCACCCTGAGTAAAAATACAAACATATTTGTAGTAGGTTATAAAGTTACATTTATAAAGCTGTTATTGCGTCACTGTTCCTTCTAAACTACCCATCTTAAATGAAATGTCATTATTGATTTATTTTCTTCACATTCATTTTCATATCCTGCATTCACTCATATACATAAGAAGGGCACTTTAGGAAAGCCAATTAACATTTCTTTGGCCATTTCAGTGACACACAAGGTTATATCAGAATTAGTTATATACAGGGTTCAAATCCCACCTCTGTCAAGCCACATTTGGGTCTTTAAAGATTGTAAGACCGTTAAAGGCTGTGAATTTAAAATTTGAACCAATTAACCTTACATGCATGTCTTTGGACTGTGGGAGGAAACTAGAGTACCCTTAGTAAACCTACATGGACATGCAAACTCCACACAGAATAGGGATTGAAAGCAGGACCATATTAACCCCTACAATCAGAGATAACATTAATTAGGGGTGGGAATCGCTACGATTCTCTACTGTATCTCACGATTCGATTACGATGCATCTCTGTTAAGGTTCCTACCTTTTTCCTCGCAGTGCTGCCTTGCTGATTGCTGTTACAGAGCAGTCAGTGAGGCAGTTTATAACCAGTGTCAGGTTAACGACCTGATGATGAACACCTGTGTCTCCCTCTACTTAAGTGGGAATTCTAACAGTGTTCATTGCTCATTGTTTGTTCAGTGTTCACTCCATCATGAACTAGCCTTGACATGCTGCACGGCTGCGCCAGCTTTATGGGCAGTTTGTAACATCCGGGGTGTTTAGTGATGAAGGAGATGTACAAGGGAAACCTTGGAGGTATTTAGCCTTTTTATGGAAAGATCCAGGTTTCCCTGTTCTGTCCCAGCCCAGCTCTTATCGAGCCTCACTTTAGCCTGCTGCGTGCCTCCATTTGAGATGCTCCCTGGCTTCTCTTCTTCGTGCGCTACTGCACGCTCGAGCTCATGCTCGCCCTCTGGCGCTCTGGAAACGCCTCTGGAAAAAGGGACGTTCCCCAAATTGGTGCACTTTCTCACGCTACAAGCGTGTGCGAGATGTGGCTCGCCTTTTCGCGTTTCGGAGTCCCCCCGTGCCTCGCGATTTGGGAGACGTTCCAAATCAGCACCTCATCGTGCTTTTGGCACGTTCGCCCACAGTCCTGTACGGACTCTGCCACCACTTTCCCCGGCAGATTATCGTGCCCAGGAGTCATGGCTGGTAGGGGCTGCACCCTGGACCCACGGTTTGTGAAGCTCACATCCTGGGTCTGCAGCCGGAGGGGTCGCCTATATATTATCAAAATAGGTTCTAAAGTTTTGAGAGCCAAAAAACCCGTTAGTAAAAATGTACATTTTGTAATAAAAACCGCTTTGTAAACAGAATATTTCTGTTTGTAATCGTCTATTTTGAGTTTAATATTCTTAAAGTATCAGTTTTTACTTTCTTTGAGCCTTTTCTCTGTTGCGCTTCTCTCAGTCTTGATTTTGCTTCAAAAAGTTTAACAGTTTAGCAGTCTGACTTTAAGCCTCATTAAAATTCATAATCGTTAATTAAAAAGCATAAGCTGATATGAGAAAACATAAACACAGCTTCCCTGTGTTTATTCCCGACCATTTTCCAATCGGGGTAAAAGTAGCATTATTGACATTTGCTAATCGATTCAGAAACGTCTGAATTGCGATGCATTGAAAATTCTAATTTTCCCCCACCCCTAACATTTAATAGTAAGCAATTTCATTGTTATGTAATATATATCCAAACAAAGGACAAACCTGTAAATAAACCACAACAACCATGCGTTCTTCATATTAGCTAAGTATTACAAAAAATTGTTTTAAAAAAAAAAAAAGGAGTACAAAACCGTTCAATCCCAGGTAGAGCGTCTGGGTCCTGGTAGCACTGGCGTCTCAGAGAGAGAAGGTTTTCCATCCCAGGTGGAGCTAGGTCCTTTCTGTGTGTCTGCATGTCCTCCCTGTTTCTGTGTAGATTTACTCTGGGTGCCTCATCTAGTCCAAAGACATGCACAAGATTAATTGATTATGCTAAGTTGACTGTAGCGTGTGAGCGTGAGTATGAGCTCTACGATGGATTGTCAGCCTGTCTAGGGTTGTGATTGTCGTGCACCCTATGCCGCCACCTAGGAAGTAGCTCTCCCATGACCCTTACCAGGATTAAGCAGATATGAACGTAAATAAATGTAATGCAAGTCTATTCTAACATACGGTTTTAAATGAAGTGAGGGTAGATGGTAAATAGAATGAGTTATACTTAAATCATGACAGCGTGTTTGTTTGAATTACGAGCTTACCCCTGATTTTCACAATTACACACCTCCAGTAAATGAGTCACCAAAGTATGTCTGCTCACTTCACAGCTGGCAAGTTATATCATGGCCTGGTCTGAATGATGCAGGAATGTCTTCATTTGTTATGAACAGATTAGACTGCCATAGCTAGAACTTGCTCAGTATCCTTTACGGTTTCAACCTTGCTGCTTTACATTCCATGGGAAACCTGAGTGCATTCACATGCGCTTGTTTATCATGATTATTAATTCCTCTCAGGCTGGAAGAATGCTAAAGTGGCATTAATCTCACTCCCATCTGGACTTATCTTAGTGTTCTCCTAACACAGATGCAAATACCTGCTGAGATTTGCTCTCTTTATAAAAAATGATTTAGCAAACGTCTTGCTGATATATACATAATGCAGCCAACAGTTTGTGGACAGTAAAATTCAAAACCAGGGCTAGTAGCATGTAGATTGTTCTCTGTTTGCTGCTGCAACAGCTTTGAGAACAGTTGTTTTTTTGAGAATGCATTCCACTAGATTTTGGACCACTGGTGGCTAGTACTGCTGTCTTACAGCAAGAAGGTCCTGTGTTCAATTCCAAAGTGAAGCAGCCTGTGTGATGTCGCATATCCTCCCCGTGTCTGCATGGGTTTACTCTGGGTACTCACCCAGTCCACAAACATGAGATTTCAAGGATGACAAGCATGCATTCTACATACTACTTGCATACTACATCCACCTAAAAGTAGTATGCAGTATGTGTCCAAAGTGAAACACTGTAGTGCCTTAAAGGTACCTGAATGTTGTACTGCTCCAATCATATTTTCTGAGAAGGACTAGGAGTCCCAGTGGCTGAGATTGCATGGGTCTAGCCAGAGTGAGGGTTAAGCCTGGCTGCTCATTCGGGGGAGAGAGTCTGTCTTTTGGAAAGCTGCTTACAACAAAAATAATACAAATAACCTGAATTTGAGCTTGTTGGTTCTTTGAATTTCTGTGGCAAAGCACATTACAATGACACAGTAGGACAGTGCATGGGAACAGCTTAAGAAGACTGTAATAGACTGTTGTGATATGGAGCTGAAATAATTTATTGAATTCATAAATTTGAGTAGAACATCTAAAAAAAGGTTTGTCTAATGTTTACAATGGTCTCTGCATACACATCATGGGTGCCTAAATGTACACATATGCACCTAGACTCACACACAGGAAGAAAGGCTTGTCAGCTCACACTAATTAAGCTCATCCCCATGACAACGATGAGTCATCATGCAGATCCCAGTATCTTCAGTCCATGTCCCACAGGGGCCACTAGACAAAAGGAAAACACAATCTAACTTCTAAACAATAATAATCCCAAATTATCCCAATCTATCTCCTTTTAGTCAAGAATCTGTGTGTGTGTGTGTGTGTGTGTGTGTGTGTGTGTGTGTGTGTGTGTATACCTGCATTATCAGGCACAAATACCATCATATCTAGTGTATCCACACATGCATAGCAGCTGTGTCACATGATATAGTACACAGACAGGGAGATGTTTTAGAAGAGCCAGTCATTCTTTATTTTGAGATGCCACTCAGTTAAATAATTGACTTGGTAAAAAAGCTATAATCAATGTTAATGTATGTCATCTGGGTAATATTAACCAGAGAGTATACCCCGATACTTGTAAAGTATTTGAGTGCTGAAGAGTTGTTTTGGTAATTGGTGGCACTGGAGTGCAGCTGAAGCTGAAAGTCAAGGGCATGATTGATTTTCTCCATGAGCATTCTGGTGTACAGTTGCTGTCATTGTACCAGTACTAAGCTGGAAAGCAACCTGAGAATATGCACAGTACAAAAACACAACTAGACATTCTTATTTAGTCTTATTAGAGTTAAGAGAGTTCCACGATCTAAACAAATACTAAACAAACAACAGGAACTCAATCACCATGAAATGGTGGACGTTTCAGAAAAGTTGGAAATCAAACACATGGGGTTTGGTTCAATTGCTGTTCAAAAGATGCAACAAAATAATGATATAGATATAGAAACAGATATAGAAACACACTTAAGGTGGTGTTTAAAAATTGAAGAAATATGACCTAAATAGCATCAGACTGTTAAATCGTGACTGTTACTGTCATTGTTACTAATAATAATCCTTTATCAGTCCTGCACTTTGGAATGTTGATCAATTCCTCTGTACATAACTAAGTTTCTTCACATGACTTTGACACAGAACTTTGTTTTTAACTTTGGAAAATCATTAGGGCAGATGTCCTGACAGATGTACTTGGAATTGCTGATATACTTCAGATATTGGGTGTTGTGAAAGGTACTATATAAATATACTATATTATTATTATTATTATTATTATTATTATTATTATTAATCTTCATTTCAGCAACGGTAGCCCAAATACAGCAAAACGTGCCCATACCATAATACTGGCACCAACATGTTTTAAAATGGGATATGATTATTGTACTGGAATGCTTTTGATTTTTTTTAAACATAACAAGCTTAACAAAGCTTCAAAACTTAATAATAACAATGTTATTTTCTGAGAGTGCAACCCTATAATGCACACCATTGTTGTTCAGAATTCTTTTAATGGTGAACTCATGAACATTAACACAAGCCAATATGAGAGAGGCCTTTAGTTGCTTAGAAGTTACCTTGCGTTCCTTGGTGGCCTCGTTATTACACACCTTGCTTTTGGATTGATCTGTATGGGTTGACCAAGCAACAGTGGCCTTGAATTGATGATGGGGACAAATGGGGTATTTAAATGTCTCTTGGAACCTTTTCCAGCCTCAGTAATTCTCTGAAAGCTTCATTGTTTTATGCACTGCCATAAACATAGCATGTTTTGGAGATAAGACAGAGATTCTTTGAATACACAGGGCTCCTACACACACCTGATTGTCATCCTGATGATTGAAATACCTGCATTTAATTCCCCTTCAAATTAACTGCTATTGCTACAGGTTTGCATACTTTTGTCACTCACGGATATGTATTATCGGATGTACAATTGTCCTCAATAGTTAAATAACCAAGTACAATATTTCTCTTTATCTTTCTTTAACTTCAGGACCTGTGTGCAAATCTGAAGTTTTAGGTCATGCATCCACAGAAATATAGAAATTGGGTTCACAAACTTTAAAGCATCACTGCAACTATAATTTGCAAAGGACATAAATGGACACTGCTTAAATGAAATTACTGAGATGACTGATTTATAATTTATTATTCATGCATGACTCTAATGACACTAATTTACAGAAGCCATTCCTAATAGCAGTGTGAATGTCAATTGGTTATTAAAAAACAACTCTGTAATCCTTGACAATTCTAAAGTTCAATTCAGGGATCAGCTTAGCATTCGGACTCAGGAATGCTGCATTCCTAAGGAAAAGGTTATGTTTGTCAAATAAAAGGAAAAGGTTCCCATGGACCAAAGAACCAATCATGGTTGGGGAATGACCCAAACAAAGACAACCGGAATCAGCAAATAAGTAGTCCATTAAGAAAGTGCAGAGATGTGTCATATTTCACTTTGTTCATTACAGAGGGTGCATTAAAATCAATGTGGTGCCATTTTACTAGTGGTGCCCAAACTTGTAATATGCGTAGGCTAACGATCCCACAGTCAGTCTGAAAGCTGAAAGCTGTTCAAGTACGACCCTTTCATAGTCCTCTGACTTGTTCGCAAACCATTATATAAGACTGAGATGTCATGTTTATTAATAATAAAAGGATGCTATGTATAATGTATAACTCTTTCAAGATGCCAGCGATGTTCCAAGCTGCACTCAAACTCTGACATCACATGCATGCTGCGATATTTGTTACTACTTATCAGACTTATAGTTTTTCTTTTTGACAAGACCAGCCTTAAAAATTCCCAGATGTCTATATTAGTTACTATAATCTCACCTGCCACCTCATTAGGTACCACAGTTCAACTGCTCATTAACGCAGATATCAAATCAGGCAATCACATGGCCCCAATTCAGTGCTTTTGGCATTTAGACATGATTAGGGCGACCTGCTGAATTTCAAATCGGGCATCAGAATGGAGAAGAAAGGTGATTTGTGACTTTGAACATGGCAGGGTTGATGCTAGTTGGACTCATCGTTAAGACATTGCTGATCTACCAGGAATTTCACAATAAGCCATAGATGGTTTACATGGTTTACCAAAAAAAAGAGAACATATGCAGTGAGTGGAGTTCTCTGGGTGAAAATGTCTTGTTTATGCCAGAAGACATAAGAGAATGGACAGACTGGTTTGAGCTGATAGAAATAAAACAGTAAATTAAATATCCCCTAGCTAGAGCAGGGTTTTCAAAAGAGCATGTTTGAAACTTGAAGCCGAAAACCTCACCACTTCTGTAAGGTAAGAACAGGCAACTGAGGCTACAGTTTGGTGAGTACAGGCTCACTAGACTTGGCAAAATGCTTCCTGCTTTCTTGAGTCTTGATTTCTGCTTCAACATTCAGGTCATTCTGGTTCCCCATTATCAGATATGAATCGGATGTGCAATCAGATGTGAAACATATTAATATGGACCAACATGTCTGAGGAATGTTTCCAGAAGCTTGTTGAATCTATGCCACAAAGAATTAAGGCAGATCTGAAGGCAAATGGGGGTGCACCCTGATACTAGCAAGTAGTGAGTGTAAATTATTTGAAGTTATGCTATGTAGATTATGATATATAATAACCTTGGGAATAGCAACAGAGAGCAGTTAGTGCATTAAAATGTTGGTCTTTTATTTCACTCTCAGTTCTGACATGAGTATGGAGATTACTAGTAGTGATGATGGAAGGCTTGATTACTGTCGAGTTTGAGTAATTTATCCATGAAAAGAAACTAAAAAAAAAAAATCAGTAAAACTCAATATGGCATTTTTGTTTTTACTTTTTATTAAACAAGCTTTTTAATCTTACAGTTGACAGTATCGTTAAAATATTGTTTTTAGGCCTCCTTCCTATCAAAAGTGCAAATTATGCCTTGAAAACATAGGCATTTACTTACATCATTTTATTTGTTGTTTTATTGTTCTTTCTTTTGTTTGGAGCTAATCTCAGCTGCTGTTTCATTACCCTAGCTAACCTGTCTAAGTGGCAGTGCTTGGGCATTCCTGATAATGCCTTAACAGATAATGACAATCCATCATGCCATGTGGTGTGTTTTACAATGTGCAAGCATACGAAGAAGCTATGTGCTGTACTGAATGTTTACATAAAAAGGGGGCTACGGGAGGGCGATGAGTTTAGTGCATAAGGTTATAGACTACCAGACACAATTAGAAGGTTGTATATTCACACCCAGGCTCTGCCAAGCTTACTCTGTATAGCCATAGTAGATATTTGAAGCTTTACTTTATGTATTATGTACACTGCCTGGAGAAGAATTAAGCACTTCTAAGCATTAAGCATTTCTAACAGGGAATGATTGCATAGTAATTGAAGCGATTAATATTTTCAGCTGGTGACAGTTCTATGTCAGAAGACATATGCTGTCATCATTTAAAAGCGGTGAACCAACAACTTCATGGAAGAAATTTGATCCACACAATCTCGACAGACTTTGACATTACATAATAAAAAAAAATCAATAGTAGACCTCACAGCTGTGTTTAACAGTGAAAGTAAGAGCATTTTCACATGCACGATATGACAGGATGACAAGAGACTAAGCAGCTGTGTGGCCACCATTAGTTAGTGTTTGTTTATTTGGTTTGCTTAACATCCCTATTGGCATCAGTGGCCATTCTAGCGACAGACACAAGGTTATATCTACACACAAGGTCATATCAGAACTAGTTATATACACACAAGTCAATGGCAGTTAAGAGTAATTCATTAACTTAACACTTCCTTGGACTGTGGAAACCAGAGTACCTGGAGTAAACCCATGCAGACATGGGAAGGACATGCTTACAGAAAGGGCCCAGGCTGCTCCACCCTGGGACTGAACCCAGGACTTTCTTACTGTGAATCAGCAGTGCTACCCACTGGTTAGTGAGGCCAACTAAGAAAGAAACTACTATAGTAAGTAGAACTTCTTAATTTGTCTCCCACTACATGTATATTTTCTTTAACCTATACTTATATAACCTGGTTCAAATTCCCACTTTGTAATACAGTTTATAAATGTATATGTGTTTTTTAATGCATTTGTAGCATTGATCAAACAAAAGTATCAGATCCATCATACTATCATCTCAAGTGTTATGACTTTGCCTTAGACAGGTCGTTACTGTGTTTTTATAATTATTGTCAATTTCTCTAAATAAAAATAAGTTTACCATGTGTATAATGGTTTCTTAGAAGCATTAGAAACGGTGAGTCCTGACATTAACACCACTATGTGTCTACTGAATGAGCTGAAAAAGCAGTCGTTCAACTTTCAGCCAAAATCTCAGACAAGAATGAATGCAACTCGGAACAAAAATAAATGTTGTGACAAATGTATGCCATAATCACAGCTAATGGTGATCAAGCAAAATAGTGTGCAGAATGCAGAGACTGATAGTGTACAGTATTATTATTATTTTTTCCTATGATTTAATATACAGTTAGTATTTGTTTAATTAACATCTAGGCCGCCCATGGAGGATGGGTTCCCTGTTG
>JAUZST010013650.1:0-10929 GCA_034779995.1 Parotocinclus haroldoi
TCCCTCCCTCTCTCATTTTATATATATATATATATATATATATATATATATATATATATATATAAACACCAGCAGCAGTTATATACCATTAACAATTAAATATTATACTATTATACTATTTGTAATCCATCGTTCTAATTAGATACATTGGTTAATTATTGGTTTAATTCTTACATTGATCGTCTAAGCCACTCAAGGAGGTTTGGTTCCATTTTCAGTCCTATCAAGGCTTCTTCTCTTTGGTCTATGGAGTTTTTCCTTGCCACTGTCCACTGTCCCTCCTACTCAGTTTGGGATTTAGAAGATCTAAAATTGTAAAGCCGTTTATACTCCAAAGCTATACTTCATTGGAAAAAGCACGACGGGAATAAAGGTGACCTGACTCTTCCTAGAGCTGGACGTCCCACCAAACTAAGTAATCAGGGGAACTGGTAAGAGAGGTGAGGTGACCGAGAACCCAATGGTCACTGTGGCTGAGCTCCTGTGATCCTGTGTGCGGACAGGAGAGACTTCCAGACCATCCCCGTTCAACCATCCACTCCAAGCACTCCACCAATCTGCGCCGAGTTGCCTTTTCACATGAAAAGACTCATGAAAGCCCATCCGGAGCTATTTTAGGTGCTTATTTGCAAAACTCCAGGAGGCATTTAATGCGTCTTATACCAACGAAAGGCTTCTTAAAGCTCACGGCCATTCTCACAGCCTCCATCCGAACGCACTCGGTCTCAACCGTCTGACCTCGTAAATCTTCTTAATCTAAACACAGAGATCCTTCTCATATTTTTCTTTCAAAATAATCGCAAAGAAATCTTCTCTCATGCAGCGCCACGTTGGCCCGAGCCGTCCAGAAGGAGTCGTGTCTGAAAAGGCGCGCGCATGATCCATGATTCATCCCCCCTGGGCAATGAGTTATCTATTGTTATTTGTCAAGGCATTTGGCATTTGGTCCGTGTTACAATTAATCGTCCGAGCGCATCTGACTGAAGTGGAAATGACACATTGGAGGAAAATTAATGCATGTGTGTGGTGGAGGTGGTGGAGGTGGTGGTGGTGGTGGTGATGTGTAGGGGGGGTTTGGTGGATTTCGAGTTATCGCAGAAATGACAGCTTGTTGCTGATCGTGGCTTTTTTTTCCTACCATTAACCGCGCCTGCGTGATTTGGCCAGAGCGAGTAACGCCGTTACACTTGCCCAGCGCCGTTGCTCCTAACGTGGTGGCCTAAAGCAGCCTACGTAGCATCCAAAGGATCCATAATGTCCACGGACATCAATGATGCTCCCGAACCCCCTGGGCTTGTTTTCGCTTGGTCGCCATCTCTTCCTCTCCTTTGCCCCCTTGGCGCGAAGGCGGTTGGCAGCTTTCGGATAAAAGGGTCTCGAACCGTACCACCATCACCCGGCCGTACCTGCGAGAACCCATGGCGCTTGCGCAAAAACATCTGAGAGTAAACAAACATCTCCACTTTTTCACCACTTGCTCGGGTTAGACAGGGCGGAATCCAGAGAGGAACCTTACCCACCCCTTCTTTTACCCCCCGCACGGATTCCTCCCTCAGGCGTCATCCAATTTGCCTGACGCCTTCAGAGAAGAGCGTCAAAGAACAACAAGAACGGCGGGGTATTTTTGGAAACGACACGCCGAAGCTTTTCTATTCTCGGGCTCAAGTCTGTCAGTAACTGCTGAGAAGTCGAGGAAAAATAAAGCCCAAACGCACTCGGACGGCCTGGCTTTGATTTTATGAGGAGGCTATATATAGGCACCGATGGTATTGTTTTCCTTGGCAGGTCCCCGGTTTCGGTTGACAAAAGGCTTCGAGGCACGGTTTGCATTGCAGGAGGATATGGGTAATAAGGGCGAGGGCCCAGATCAAACACGTGGTCACACTTTAATAAGGCTAAAGATGTAACGACACAAAAGGAAAAAGACACAAAGGACGAGAGGCTTGTTTCTACTAGCATCAGATTTGAAAGAGATCAGAAAGTGAGCGCCTGTCAGGGACATTGTCATCCTCGTTTAGAAGTCAATTTCAGTTTTGAAATAAGGTTTGTCAAATCAAATCCCCATTAAACAGTGACGTTACTTGGTAGGTCGTCTTCGGGGTAGAAAACAAAGGCAATAGCCTGAACTTTTGAACTGAAGAAAGATTCTCATAAAAAAATAAAAAAAAAGAATGTAAAAATTTCATTTCCTGAGCCGAGCGTCACTCCGATACTCCAGTGAGCTCTAAAAGTGATTGTTTGCCTCCAAGAAAATGACTCACAGACTCAAATAACACAGATGGATGGTAATGTTGTACATGCCGGTTCATCCATTGGGGGAAACACTCAATTCTGCTCTCACTTAACACCTCTCAGAGGGTTTTTTTTTAATCTCTTATCTATCATGTTGAGAAAGGTATCATAGCAACAGGAGGCAATTGGAAAAGCTTAAGGAGACACGTGGGGTCGCCATTCAAACCCCTCGATGGTGTGACACTTAAAGACACGCTTAGACAGGAAATACCTTCAGTGGGAACGAACGTGCAACCTGGTGGAAGGAGGCGTCGTTAACCGTGCATGCTTATTTGCGACACACAAAAAACAAAAAAAGGCATGAGTGGATGCATTTTCATTCCATTTCATAACTAAGGACTGATCTGTTGGCCAGTTGGAAGCCCCGCCATGAGAAGCAAGATGTGGCCACGGGATGTCCTGCATATACTGTATCCCCCGAGTTGTTAGTGTCCCTCGTATCAATGCTGAGTGACCAAGTGTTGTACTGGAAGTTAGGACTGAAGAGCTCACCACAAGTCCTCCGTATGAAACCCAAACAGAACTGGATTAAAAACAATATGATTCCACTCCATGGAACGAAGGCAGCAAACCCACAATTTTATACCGGTCTTATAAGTAAAAGAGAAATTGGCTCTGGGGAAAGACTGACAAGCAACATCTTGCTCAACATGTAGACAACCCAAGCAACAGCTCAACAAAGACAGGCAAGATTCAAAAAATCATGTCAATGTCACACAGGGGGCGGCATTAATTGTCGTCACGAGCCGCACTGTGACACCGGACCCGATTAATCCGAATCTCAGCAGACATTTCCCATCTAAAATAGGCAGGATCCACTTTGGTGAGGTGAGGAGTGAACTAGGCCAAGGACTCAGGCTCAGAAAATAGACCGGGAGTTGAAACTGGCCTTGATCAAATCGAGTGTTCAAGAGGGGCAAAAACAGAGCTTACCAGAAACGAAGGCTAAAGTTCGCTCGGAAGATCAAACCTTACTGAAAACTTTCGTTTACAGGACATTTCCCCAGACTGGGCCCAGATTGGTCAGCTTTTGCAGACTTGAGTTAAGGGATTGGTGACCTCTGTCTAGAAGAGAATTCCCTGCAAGCAAAGACGGTTAACATTTGTCCAGATTAGTTGTACCAGAACATGATGTTAACTGTTGCCCAGATTATTTTGCCATTACTCTAAAGAAAAGCTATCTTTTATTCAGACGATTAGCTCTTAGATCAGACATTAAGTTTTGCCTATGAATATATTAGTCCGGACTACAAACAGCCAATCGTTCTTTGCCGATAACATGGGTTCCTAATTAGAATACAGGTCAACTTTTGCTAGGTGAAGTTCTTAGCTGAGATTTGTCCTCATGATAAGTGAAGGCCAACATTTTTAAGTCCTTGTAAGAAGAAACGCTTCCAAACGTTTCTCACAAAGGATCATTCCTTCCAAGAACTGAGGGTAAACATTTGTCCCGATAAGTCCTTACTATAAGTGGTTATATATTTTTTTTAATGACATACAGGCTTATACAAAAGTTCCTTGGTAACTACATCCCCAAAGGTCTATTCTCGATCAACCTGGAGCCACGAGGACTGGGAGAAACTGCGAATTTAACAGACAGGCCATGGAAATAGTGTTTCAAATAAAAAATGTAGAAGAGGAATGATGAACTGATCATGTTTAACCACGTTCATGAAGGTCGTGTTTTACTCACAAGGTACTCTGAACATTATAATGTAAGCTCTTTGGACGGAGGGGGGTTTTAGGTGCAATTGTTTTTAGATAGAACATCAGAACGTGCTTTCGGTGTAGGATATGGAAATGTATCCAAGTGTGAAGGCTCCAAAACGTCTAAAATAAAGTAAACAATCTCAAATATAACGTATTACCAATGCAACTCGATTCCAAGAGCGACAACACAAGGACGCCAGAGTCTAGAACCATCACTCGTATCTTTATCGATGTTGCCCACTCGTGGTTGGTCAGTGTCACTGCAATTTGTTGTCGGTAAATCAGTTCAGACGAGATAAAATAACAAAAACGAGCATACACTTCAAACGTTTCATTTTATTTCGCATAATATACAGGCAGGTACGTCTGGAAAAAAAAAATAATATTCACATTTCTCACTATGAAAACACTCCAAAGTTGGTGACGAAAAGAAAGCATGCTAGTTTCTCTCAAACGTTATTGCGGTCTGCTAGTTCTGCTACGTCGTAACTTACTTATATATAAGTAGAACAATATAATATATAATATATAACAACAAAATGGACGATCCCCTGTTCTGGCCTGCAAGTGCAAGAGGAGAAATGTTCATGGTGTGCAATTATAGTCCGTTTCTTATTAGCCGTTTTTATGTGTTGTACAGAATGAGCAGTCCTATAGTTCTGGTACTCCTATAGTGCTATGATAAGGACGGGACACCCAGGTCAAGGTACGCGTTTCGTTTCGGGACATTTCACCCCATAATTCGGTCAGGCCCGTCGCCCAGTTGTTTCACGGCATCTCCTCTCCGTGTCCACGACCCCATTGGGATGGAGGAATAGGCTAGTAGTCGATTAACATCTAAAAAAAAAACGACTGCTAGAATAAAACATCTGAAAGACGGGCTCCATTGGAAAACCTGTCACCGCATCGGACCTACAACGAATACAAACAAGGTATTATCCAAGCAACAAGGCTGCTGCAGCGTCATGTACGCGACTCGTGGACTAAAACGGTTTCGTCTTGAGCAACATGTCCAGGTTCTGCTTGGGTTGAGGCCTTGTGGTAAGTGTTTTGATCCCGCCTTTACTCTGGAGCGACGCTCTGCTCCAGCTGCTGGTGTGACGATCGCATACGGCAGTCTTTCACCCCTAGTAGTGATACGCGGGACACTAACGGCTCAGAAATACGTGCGACCCAACAGGGTACCAGAGCCTCCATTGAACAGTGCAGTGTTTCATTTGTAGCGGCGCCTGAAAACACCCGACCTACACTCTTGCAAAGGCAAAACGCACAAGCCCGAACGATCGCACACGTGCAAGCACCGCACACCATGGCTGCCCTTCGTTTAGAGACAACCGACAAAAAAATATTTCAAGGTAAGAATAAAATGCCTGTGTCTGGTAACTACGCAGCCAGCGAGACACAAGACAACTTAACAGCAGACACGCAGGGTAGTTAGCACGCACATTAAAGTTATTTTCCTCTCCACTTGTAAAGACAACCGCCCCGGGCGCGTGTAAAATGTCTAGCGTAAACAACCAAGTCGTAAAAGCTGTGCTGCCTAGCCTTACAGTTTGGAGCTGCACCATATGTTGGCGGGCGGAATACATTTGGAGTAACGAGATCGATTGCACTATTCTGTGCAACGTTTGGGCCTAAACTATTGCCCTTGTGAAATACATCCGGATGGAACCTAGATTTGGAGTCCGAGATTTTGGAAGGAGGGCTACTGCAGGAGGTGTGATAGCTCAGCTCAGAACCTGGAGCAGCATAGACTTTCATGTAAATGCAATGCAGTGTTTGGAGCTCAGAAAAATGTTACCCATCACTCTTGGTAGTGATACGAGGGACGCCAACAACTCAGCGATATAGGTGCTAGAACCTCCTTTCAATGGTTTAGTTTTCCCTTTATTACCGGCCTCGTGTCCTTCAGACAAGGTAGCGAAAGTATTTTAAAAGTCATGAGAGAGGACAGGCTACGGCTGTACGTTATAGCCCTTCTTCATACCGTCTCGCCACTTTAGGGCAAGTCGACCAAATCCTTTCCACATTTTACGGTTCACTATCACAAATAAAAACCATCTCATTCTCAATTTCCTTCCCTTTTCCTGGTAAGGCATTTGGACCATACAAAAAAAAACAAAAAAAAAAAAACGTATAACGTTATGACATAACATATAAAATCACCGTTATTTAACCAACAATTACTAACGTCGTCGACTCGTTGACACTTTTCTATTCTGACATGCCTTTTTCAATCGTTCTGGATTCCTTCCTTGCTCTCGTACAGCTGGGGTATTGATTCCTCTCGCCTGTACCACGTCTTTAATCGCCATCGTCTCCTACCTTAACCTTAAACTGTAAAGCTGAAGTGCTCAAAGTCACGTTTTCTTTTCTTTTAAGCTCCCCGAGCTCCCCAGTCAGGAATTCCAGCTTATTTGTTCTCGTTCGTTCCCATTTCTTGGGGCTAAAATTTTGTCGCGTTCCTAGTTTTAAGTTTGTACAGTCAAGAGCAGAAGATCGAGCGCGCGGTTCGGTGATAGAACCATAAATTGAAGGGTTTTTTTTTTCTTTTCGAAACACATTTCTGTATAAACCTGCCATAAAACTCGCTCCGTTTGAGCTCCTGGTGTTTTTGTACGACTTATTGCTTGAATTTTTACAAAAGGTCATACTTCGGTTTCCGTGTGCGCGTTCGTTCTTTTATTCAGAAAGCAACAAAAACTGACCTGGCTGCAAACGTAGGGACAGATTTAAGAAGGGATAGGAAGCAAAAAAATAAAAATAAACCACGAGTTCAATCGTGTTTCGACAGGTGTATTGTGTAAACGGGGTGTGACAGGACACCCCTGGTCTGCATTACGTGTCCCAAACTGGAATTGTAACTATAGGGCCTCTGTGAGTGATGCCAGATGCTTAGCGGACCAGGATGGTCTGGCACAGGACTGACAGAGGGTCAAGCGCCGGAGAGACCGACCAGTTTGGCTTCTGGACGTTTGGGATCGGGGGGGGTCTGTTTCCCCCTACCCCACCTCCAGGGTCCGCTCTGTGGCACACGGGTGCAGACCAGGGACGCGGCGTCACGCTGTCGTTCAGACATGCGTCGCTACTACAAAGGAAGGCAAAATTTAAAAAAAAAGTAAACGATCTCAGAGCTTACACTGTAACTTCAGTCCATTTATCCTATTCATACGTAAAGCCGCCGATCGTCTTTTAAAATGTGACATCAGGACACGCCTAGATTATCCGGCCCAGCCGCTGGGAGTAACAGATCTCTCGCTGAGCTCTACGTATCTACGGAGGATCGTTCCTCTCCCGGGAGCTTTTTGTGCCCGTGTGAGGTACAGCACAACAAACACTGCAGCACAGGACTGTCGGGGTGGGAAGGGCGGAGCTTTAGTCGGCATCACGGGGAAGAATGGAGGGGCGGTGTCCATGGCAAACAGTCCACAGGCACAGGCCTAGCGACAAACAGAATTAACAAGAGCATTGAGAAGTCAGGCGAGCGGGCCGGGGGAAAGATGAATGGGAATAAGAATAATAATAATAATAATAATAAATTACAGAATTAGTCTTAGAATATTCCAAGTATAACCAAACTCCTAACGAATGACGATCAGGACCACAGCGGCAGGAGACCTGAACTGTTCTGAATGTCTTTACCTCTACCTGCACCCTCCACTATAGCGTAATTCACATTGGAGAGGTGGCGTTTTTTACAGTGAAGGGAAAGCATTGAGGGATTCACGTCGTGTTATGCGGTATAATGTCCACGCTGTAAATAAGCGTTCATTCTTACGTGGTGAGCAGGACGAGGACGGGGGCTGAGCAGGAGGCCTTATTTCGTCATACTGACGTCGTCGTCCCGCAGACTGAACTTCTTCTTCAGCGCTTCAGATATCAGACTGGCAGAGTCTTCCTCTCTCAGAGACGTGCAACCCCGGGGAAACCTACGCAAGCAAACACCCATGGCGATAAGCATACAGCGCAATCACTTCCTGCACGGTCAGACTGGACGGTTAATGAACACGCCACTTTTTCTGGCGCTGGTCGCGATTTGAACGGGCTGAGAAGGCCAGGCCAGACTTCTCCCCAGCCACCGATTACAGCTGGTCCTAAGGGTGAACCTGGTTTCCACAATCCACTAAACGAGGAGGACAGAAGCCCCTCGTCCACTCACCTGTCCTTGCTCATCTTCATGCGGTTCATGTCCCTCAGGATGTCCTTGACATCGGCGAAGCTGGTGGACTTGGAAAGCGACACCGTGTCTTCCTCTGCTTCCCGGAAATCCATGGTGGGACGATCGAGGTCGAAGGTGGCCGACGCCGTCATCGAAACGGGTGGCACGGGGTCAGGTGCCAGCTCGGGCAGCTCGGACTCGTCGTCGTCGTCCTCCTCCACGTCCTCCTCGTCCTCCTCGGTGACGTCGCTGATAACAAAAGAGGCCGATGGAGCCGGGTGGTACGTAGGGGCCGTCTCGAAAGGAGCCATGGAGAAACCGACAGTGGTATCGTCGGGAGAGAGGAGGTCCGGGGTGATCGGGTTCGAGTCTAAAAGTTAAAAGGAGGAAAAAAAAGGGGGGGGAGGGGGGCTCAGGTTATGATCTCGGATTGTTTATCCGGTCGGGCAGGAGTATGTTTAAAAAAAAAAAAAAAAAAGTCACCCGTCTCTCCAGCTACGATCTTGGCGATCTGCGCCCGTAGGCGGCTAAGCTCATCCTGCAGGGCGGTGGCACGGTTCAGGGCGGTGATCCCCGGCTTTCTCAGGCCCTCCATGCGCTTGCCTTCGCGTCTGAAATTGGGCACTGAGGAGTTCCTGTGCAGCACCAACAGGGGGGTCGGCCTCCACTCCTGCCTGAAGGGCCGTGTGTCGCTCCTGCCCAAATGGGGGAATGTCAGTTCGGAACGCACCCGTTTTCAGAACACACGACAAATCCTGGTGTAATCATTTGATGGACCGTGCATGTTTGGAAAAATCCGCTTCACACACCTGACTCTGGCAAACGTCTCTTCTTCGTCAGAAGCAATCCAGGCGATGTCGGCTAGCGTGGGCACATGGGGCCCGTCTGCATGGCGCAGGGTAAGCCCTGGCAGCTCCTGATCGGATACGTATCAGTACATTCAAACGGCTAAAGAGACTAAAAAGCTTCACATCAGCGTAGTCATGTCAGACTGCGGCGCTGGGGTGGCACAGCGCCAATTTGCCAGCATCACAGAGAGAGGATGCATCGCTGCCCAACTCAGAGGGGACGGGAAACGGCTGGCCATCACGCCTCACAGAAGGTATGGCGTGTTTATTCCAAGAAGTGTTATTTTATAGGCCACCTGTAAAGCTTGTCAAATTGCCATCGCACGCACAGGCCGAACAATCGCAGCCTTATCTTCTCTTAAGCTTCCTAGATCAGTGCCCTCCTGGCACAGTCCTCCAGTTTGGAGAAAAAGCCCAAGCGTAGGTGGAATCACTCGTTACTCAGAGCTTCTGATTTGTTTAAAGCATATGATCAGTCGATTATGATTTTATTTCTGGCTACGAATGATTAAATAAAACCAAACGCAGCTGTTTTTGTTCAGTGGTTATTTTTAAAACCTTCAAACGTCCGTACTTGCTGATCAAACTTAGCAGGGGCTTCTGGCTTGTGCCTGGCTCTGGCCCCTGAAACTTCCTAATGCTATTTTTTACTTCGCTTTTACTTTCAAGGGGTTGTATAGTCTAGATAGACACAGTAAACAGTGTATTGAACATCTGTCTAGAACTGGACCTAGATCTAGAGCGCCTAGACGTGTAATCCACCCGGGACAGCGCAGATTAGGAGACAATAAAAAAAAAAAAAAAACAGTTTTACCTGGAAGCAAGCTCTCTGACAGGGCTTCAGGGGTAGCGTGGAGCCAATTCTTCTCACCACGCTTCGGGTCGCGCCGTGAGGCTTGTTCTGCCAAATGGGGATGACCTCCTGGGAAACACGCGACATCCCACAATGCATTGGAACAACCAGGTAGAGCTAACAAACTATTAAAGCACGCAATCATCGACGCAAGCAGATGGTGTCAATTAGGATACAAGGCAAAATAAGCAGGCCCAACGTTACCCCTTTCTCCCACATCACAACACATCGACTACGAGAACAGACTGTTCACATATCATCTACTCTATCCCAGGGGACATGCACAACCCGCTGCAACGATGCTGTAATAACAACGTTATTTGCTCTACGGGTGGGCTTTACGTCTCGGCTCGTTATCGCCCGAGGCCTGTTAAGGGAACACAGTTTGATTTGGAACACATCCACGGTTTACAAGCAACACTCAGACGGCTGCACGTCTACGTGGATTGGGACGCGTCCAGGGTGGATTTCGAACATCATGCGTCCGTCAAGGCTTACCGCTGCAGTTTCCATCGTATTGGGAAAGGTTGGAAGGTGACGGCGCAGGATTTCGGAAGGTGTTTTTACTGTACGGCAGAGGACATGATGAAGCGTCGTCAACTTACAGGACGGGAATGAGCACGCATCTAAAAGCCCCAAAACAAAAAAGAAAGAAAGAGCACCGTTAATGGGTGAACACAAGAGTGGTTATGAGGGTGGAAATGACTCCAAGGAGTTGTGGGTTCATAATCTTGCTCAAGAACACAACACTTAGGACCTAACCGGTGCAACCTAATCCGGATTTGGAACCTGGACCTCCTGGTTTTTGGTCCAGCTTCTTAATGATCTTCCTGTCCCTCGAACACATTTATGCAGTGAGAAACGTTCTTTTATGTGACATCGCACGTAACCAACATGCCAACTCTAGAGTTACCTACTGGAGGGACAAGAACCTTCAGTGACTCGAATAATGAAAAGAGACTCGATCATGTTGTCTATAATATAATTAATATATACAGTCGAATCCGGTTAATGTTACCACATCGGGACGGGATGGTTTTGGTCCTAATAAGCGGCTGGTACGATTA
>JAUZST010013651.1:0-10929 GCA_034779995.1 Parotocinclus haroldoi
AAATAAATAACAAATTACAATTTAAATTAGTAGTAGAAAAAAAATAATTTAAATTATAAAACAAAATTCATTATATATGACACCGTGATCAACGATTTGCTGTCCCGAGCTTGCTGAAGACGAGTCGGTCCCGTTTAATGGGGCGGCGGGCGGCACGTTTTGAATAAGAATCACTTTGCTTGAGCATGAATTTCCTTCGGGGGGGCAATAAAGTAACGTTTGAACAGCCGTTTTCGGGAATCTGTCGCCGCCGATGCGTTTTGACTCGCCGATCTGAGCTGTTCCGTTTGCTGATTGTGCCCGGTCTGGGATGGCGCTTGGGCGAGATCCAGTCTAAGGTGTGTGTGTGTGTGTGTGTGTGTGTGTGTGACTTTTTCCCGTCAGGGCGAAGTGGAGCAGATCGCCATGATGAAGCCCAAAGGCCAGACGGAACATGACGAAGGCATGCTGGAATACCTGGAGGACATCATCGGCTCGTGCCGACTCAAAGAGCCCATAAACACCCTGTGCCGCCGAGTGGAGCTGCTCAACGAGCAAAGGGGCGAGAAGGTGAGCCGGGAAACGCCTGCGTCGTCCTCGTACAGGCCCGTTTTTTTTGTGAAAAGTGGCAGACTAATTAAAAACGGCCGTCTTTGGCAAGAAGAAAGTCGGCCAAGCTTGAAGCCCCTCGTCCATAACGGCAGCCGTGTGGAGACCCGGACCAGTAAAGCTGGACCAGTAAAACGCATGCAAGCACCAGGCAAATGTTCGGCAGGAAGAAAGCAAGCTCGCGGTACGTTCGGAAATCGGACTCCATGGCCGAGGCTCCAGCCTAGATGGGATCCGTCTCATCTTCGTTTTAAGAGGCGTTTCTTTTCTCCTTGCCCTTAGATCTTGTAGTGGCGATCGCTTGGAGGGCCGTGTTGAAATGCGGCTGGCCCTCGTCCCCCCCCGGGCGCTGACGACCTGCCAGCGTTCTGTTGTCTAAACGTTTTTAAATCCGACAGTCTGAGCGCAAATCATTTTGGTTTATGGCTTCTGAAGCCCCAAGTCCTCCTTCCAAAACGGTTACCCAAAAAAAAGAAGCTGAAGCGGTTCCAAATGGACCCTTCGAATTTATTAGAGACATTTTAGTCGTTTTCCACTGCTGCAAGTCCAGCTCAAGGCTGCGCTAGAAGACCCCTGGCGTTTTGCTCTTGTTCTCTTTTTGGCCCCTGCGTCCGAGGCCTATTTTGACAGAACCCTAGCCTGCCGCAGTATGTTGATTCTGCCGTCGTTCATTTTGGCGTCTCTAACGGGTCTGGATTCGTCATACAAATGGATTATGACTTAAGACTGGAAGTGACGCGCGGCTTGTTCGGCAGCCGCGATTTGTTCTTTACGCACGCGCTCGTGCACCCTTGGATTTGCGTCACCCGTTTCTGATCTGTGCCCTCGACGGTCACGCTTCGTGTTCAGGCACATCGAGGATCAAATGTCAGAACGAATTAAAAATAAAAATAAAAAATAAAAAAAACAGATAAAAATGGCAGGGAGAAAAAGGAAAAACCCCTGTTCTGCGGTTAAGGTGCTCGACTATGGACCAGAAGGTACAGGGTTCAAATCCCGCCGCAGTTGGGCCCTTAAGCCACAGTCGCATGGACTGTAAGACCGTATGAATTGTAAGCCGCTCTTGATAAGGGCGCCTGCTGAATGGCGTCCATGCATTTTTACAGATTTCGTCTCGGCGTTCACTTCGGTTCGGTTGTGTTTAAGCGTCGTCGGGATGCCTGGACCTCTGCTGTTGGACCGCCAACTGTCTTTGGTTCAGTCTAAGCAGCCGTACGACCAAAACCGGTTTAGAAACTGGAACTGGCGCGCTACGGACACTAGGTAATTGCTTGAGCCTACGAAAGCGGTGCTGGGACGAGTCCGCGTAACGTCGCTTTCCTCCTGCTCTTTCAGCTGAATCGTGTCAAGCTGGTGGAGAAGGAGAAGAATGCACTGGAGGGCGAGAAGAACAAAGCCGTCGAGTTTCTCAGCCTGGAGAACGACATGTTCAGGAAGAGGAGTCAGCTTTGCCAGGTCTACGTGTAAGTCGTGCTGGCTGACGGCTCGCAGGTTCGGGGCTTGTAGTGAATTCTCTCGAGAGGGACCGGGAAAGAAGGTCTCGGGTTCGATCCCAGGGTGGAGCGGGTTCCTCCGGTTTCCTCGCACAGTCCAAAGACGTGCGTGCTGGGTCAATCGGTGTCTCTAAACTGGCCCTTGGGGCGTGCTCGCGCGCCGTACGATGGATTACCCCCCCACCCCCTCGTCTGGGATTGTTCCCTAGCTATTGGACACAGTCAGTTTGGAGGGGGGGGGGCAATTAAACTGTGGGGGGAAACCAGAGTAAACCCACGCAGACACAGCGAGGACCTGGACTGTTCCACTCTGGATCGAACCATCCCGCCATGAGGCAGCGTTGCTGGCATAAGCCACTGTGCCATCCCTAGAAATTACTTAAAACAGCGAAGGGCAACAAACGCAAGCGAAAGGGGCTGAACTGCTACTCGCCCCACCCGGGTCTGGGACTGGGGTAGCGGTTAAGGTACTGGACTCTGGATCAGAAGGTTCATCAGGTCCAAATCCGACCCTCTGCCGCAGTTGGGCCCTTAAAAACACAACTGCTTGGACTGTAAGAGCGTATGAACTGGAAGCCGCTCTGGATAAGGGCGCCTGCTAAATGCCGTAAATGTAACGCGCCAGAACGCTCCGTAATTCCACGTGAGCCTCGCCAGAGACCAAACCGGTGTTGCTCCCTTCCCTTCCCCTTACTTTTACTGCTGGCACGGCTGCACGACTCGGGTTCTAGGTAAATAAACAAGGAGAGCCTAAACCGTGCCTAATGCAATTAAGGCCATTTATCACGGGACTGCATTAGAACGCCCGAACCTCTCTCAAGCCCCACAGATCTTGTTTGTGGAGGTTTGGGGCGCAGCTTTAGGACCGGGTCCTAAAGTCTGACCCGTGCCCAAACGAATCTAGGGCTCACGTTGAGCTTTGGCGCGGCGCGACGCAGCGTTTGTAAACGCACCGAAGCGGCTCTTGTTATAATAATCGGAACGCTGGTTTTCTGGTAATCGTCTAACAGCCTGCCCGGATCGTTACCGTCGAATCATCAGTACGGTCTCTAAATAAAAAAATAAAATGAAACAAACCCGGCGTGTTTTGTCAGGCACGATTTGAAGCAGCGCGTGGCTGAGAAGGAAGCGGAGAAGCAGCAAATCCAGGACGACACCAAGGGCCTGACGGAAAAAAGCAACCAGCTCGCAGAGGAAATGAAGGGCAAGAACGAGGCCCTGAAGAACGTGGAGAAGTAAGGCGGCAAAGCGCCCCATCTGAGCCCCATACACACCCAAACAAACCCACACCCCCGTCCTCGTGCCCGTTTGGGGGTCGTCACCGGTGCCTCGGTTTAACCCGAACGTTGTGTTGTGCTGTGCTGTCGCGTCGTCTCTCCAGGACCATGGGCAAGCTGAACAAGTTTATCGACGGTCAAAAGGAGAAGTTCACCCAGCTGGACCTCCAGGACGTCGAGGTGCGGGAGAAGCTCAAGCACACCAAGAACAAAACCAAGAAGCTCCACAAGCAACTGCAGAAGGACAAGGAGAAGGTAAGGGGGACCGACTGTGATCTGTAGTGTGTTTTAAAAAGAAAAAAAAAACATTTTAAACTCCTCCATTTACGACCTGTCCAACTTGCGACGGATTTGTCGGCCGATTGGGGGGGGGCTTCCTCTTTCCCGAGTTCCACAGCTTTAATCGACTAGGCTGTGAAGGGGAATATCGTCCTGCAGTGATGGTGAGCGATCCTGGGGAAAATGTGGGATCTGTATGGGCGGGGTGGGGCGGGGCCACCCACAAATGAGCCCTATAATAAAAGCGATACTCGTTACTGTGCGGCAGCGGATCCGGTCGCGCAGAAGCACCAGTTGCCCTTTCTTGTTCAAAAATGGTGTGACTCATACTACGCGGCTCAGAAAAACAGTACAGTTTTCTGTCGTTCAGTCGTGAGTTAGCCTTCTGTATGACCGATCCTTATGTACCTCGGCTGGTCCCCGTGTTGCCCAGGCCCTGTTGCAGATGCCCTGTCCTGCCTTCGAAGTCAAATAGGAGCAGCCAAATATAAGAGCCCTTCTATACATACACAGTGCACATAAACACGTTTTCCCCCCCCCCACCGGTCAGCTGGAAGAAGTAAAGAACGTCCCGGGCAGCAGCGAAAAGGTCATCGCAGAGGCCTCCGCTCGGAAGGAAGTGCTGGAGAGGGAGAAGGTTAAGGAGGAGGAAGTCCTGGCCCAGGTGATGGAGCACCTGAAGGAGGAGACCAGTGGCCTGCAGCTTGAGAAAGAGGTCCGTTGGCGACCGTTACCTGTTCACGCCGTTCTGCCTGTGCCGACGTTTCGGTCCTAACCCGTCCTCTCCTGCGCAGCAAAAAGAAAAAGAGCTCCTGGAGCTGAGCAAGTCGGTGAACGAGACGCGGTCGAAGATGGACGTAGCTCAGTCCGAACTGGACATCTACCTGAGCCAGCACAAAACGGCCGTGACGCAACTCGGCCAGGCCAAAGAGGCCCTGAAGGGGACGACGGACACGCTCCGGGAGAGAAGAGCCGCCATTAAAGAGCTGCAGGTCAAAGTGCCCAAGTGCGAGCAGGCGCTCGGGAAGGTGCGTCAATCCGGCGATACCGCATGGTATCGTGATACGGTTTCGTTTTGGTGATAAACGATAGACCCATATCTAGAGGACTTTTAAAATGCAAATCTGGCCTGGGCTTGTACTGACGTAATCCCGTTGCGATTGCAGGAGGAGGAGGAGCTGAAGCAGATCTCTGAGCAGGACGGCCAAGCCCGGACGATGGTCAGCGACTTGAGGCAGAAGGTGGAGGAGGCCAAAAGCTCTCTGTCCACCACGCGCAGCCGAGGCAAAGTGCTGGACGCGCTCATGCAGCAGAAGCGCAGCGGCAAGATCCCCGGCATCCTGGGACGCCTGGTGAGGTTCCCCCTCCGGCGCGCCCGGAGGCCGTTTGGGCTCCCGTCCCGTCCCGTCCGCTTTTAACCCCCGTTTGTGTTTTTGCCGAAGGGCGATCTGGGAGCCATCGACGAGAAGTACGACGTGGCCATCTCGTCCAGCTGCGGCTCGCTCGACAACATTCTGGTGGACACCATCGACACGGCTCAGAAATGCGTCACCTTCCTCAAGGCCCAGAACATTGGAATAGCCACCTTCATAGGTTTGGATAAGGTAGGAACCCTTGAGAGCCACGGGAGATGCCGCTCGTGCGCCGTAGGGAAAGTCACCATACATGCAGTATGTTCCATAAATTGCCCGTTATACTAGGAAGCCAGGCGAGGGGGCGTCGGCAGGTCTTCTTACCGGGGTTAGAGCCCTGGTCGGGTGCCACGTACGGCCGGAGAGACGGGACGAACGCGGTAGCCAAGCTGTTTGGCGCCATCTAGCGGCCACTGTGTGTCAATGGCACCTAGCCTGAAACGTGCGGTTTGTTGACTGCTCCGGCGGCGCTCCAAGTAGGCGGCTCCAGCAAGTGGAACCGCGTTCAGGATGACGCGCCATGCCCACGTTGTTCAGGAATGCTTTGAGGAACGGGACAGGTGGGGCCCTGACCTCCAGGTTCCCCAGTTCAGTGCTGGACCTGCCTTCAGTGGTCTTGTTGGGGTCCGGAGGTCATGAGCCGGACCCGTAATGTATTGGAGGGGGGGAGGGGGGTTGATTTTTAAGGCACGCGCCTGTGTATGCTCCTCAGCCCTGTGCTTGACGTCTGCACTCGTTGGTCCAGGTCGCGTTCGCCGTAGCGGCCGTTAACTGGAAGATGATCCGTGGAGGGCCTTCGCCGGAATCCCCACTGCCTAACTGAGCACGCTCTGTTTGCAGATGAGGGTCTGGGAGAGGCACATGGCTGCCGTCTCCACGCCGGAGAACATCCCCCGTTTGTTTGACATGGTGAAAGTGAAGGACGACTCCATCCGTCCTGCCTTCTACTTCGCCCTGAGGGACACGCTGGTGGCTAAGGACCTGGAGCAGGCCACTAGAGTGGCCTTCCAGAAGGACAAACGCTGGAGGGTGGTCACCCTGCAGGGACAGATCATCGAGCAGGCTGGTAGGGTCGCCTCAACTTTGCAGTAGTTCGTGGCCCGCAAGAGCGGTTTCTGTTCGGCTTTATGCCAATTTGTCCAACTCTGCCCCAGGCACTATGACGGGAGGAGGGGGGCGCGTCATGAAGGGCAGAATGGGCTCTTCTATTGGCACCGGGGTAACGCAGGAACAGGTGAGGTCGCAAGCCTAGCTCCATCTGTTCTTCATTTAGACCATGTTTAGACTCGTGTGTGTGTGTGTGTGTGTGTGTGTGTGTGTGTGTGCGTGTGTGTAGTTGGACAAAATGGAGAGCGCCCTGAACGAGAAGGTGGTGCAGCTGCAGGGCTGGCAGCAAAGGAAACAGCAGCTTGAGGAGAACGTGCACAAGCAAAGCAAAGAGCTCAGGGACATGAAGAACACGTTGGAGAAGTACATGGCCAGCATCCAGGTCAGCCAAAACACACACACACACACACTCACCTCGAGCTTCTCAGAATGGTTTTTAGACGGCACGGTTAGCTTAACGTCGCCACAGCCAAACGGAGACGTCTCTCGCGCCTCGACGCGAACCCCAAAATCATGACCGAGTCCTGGCTCGTTTTATTAATTAATTTATTTTTCTTGTTGTTGTTTATCCTTCTCCCAGAGTCTCGAGGAGCAAGAGATCCACCTGAAGTCTCAAATGGAGGAGCTGGAAGCGAACGTTGTCGCTGCCGCTCCGGACCGGGCCAAGCAAAAACAGATGGAGAAGAACGTGGAAGCCTTCAAGAAAAGTACGAGTGAAAGCAATTAAAAAATATATATATATTTTTTTATTTAACAGCGAGGCTTGTCGGGGAAAAGCTAAGAAATCCAAAAACCGCTTTACCCCCATACTAATGTGGCGTCTCCGTGTTTCCAAACCCGACCGCTTCCTGTCCCTTTCAAGGCTTCGACGCTGCCTCCAGCAAGGCGGGAAAGGTCGAGGCTGAGGTGAAGAGGCTCCACAATCTGATCGTCGACATCAACAGCCACAAGCTCAAAGCGCAGCAGGACAAACTGGACAAAGTCAACAAAGAACTGGACGAGTGTTCGTCCGCCGTCACCAAAGCCCAAGTGGCCATCAAGACGGCAGAGCGGTGCGTCCCGGCCACGTCGCCCGAACCGGTCGTTAATATGGCGCGGTGTCGTAATAAGTGACTCAATTCCTGCTTTTTTTTTTTTTTTGTAGGAACCTCAAGAAGTCCGAGGAGACGGTAGCGCGCCTGGAGACGGAGATCGCCGAGAACGAGAAGGCGATGGAGGAGCTGGTGGAGCGGCTGAAAACGCTGGAGGACCAAGCAGGAGAGATCATGAAGTCGTGCCAAGAGGCTGAGGTACGACAAGCGCGTCTAGGTTGGGAGGGCGGAGCCTCAAGATGCACGTCTAGGAGCATTTAGGGCTCTTAATCCCTTCTAACCCTAGAACTTGTTACACTTTTTAATTAGATCAGTTAATGTCGTTCCTGGATGTATGGTCTAAGGTCCTTTAGGGATTTTCCTTGCCACTGGCGCCCTTGCTCTGTTCAAAACTGGCCTTGGGTATTAGAAGCTCCACCGTTAAAAAAAAAAAAAAAAGTGCTATAGAAATCAATCTGGCACATGCGCGCCATTTCACTTGCAGTGCTTCCCCGTACGACCTTTTTCCACCCTTAGGAGGCCCTGCCTGAGGTGCAGGAGCAGCACCGGGGAGTCCTGCAGGAGATCAAGTCCCTCCAAGAACAAGAGCACGCCCTGCAGAAAGAGTCGCTGAACGTCCGGCTGAAGGTGGAGCAAATCGAAGCGGCCATCGCTGACTGTCAAAACAAGATCAAGCACTGGGAGAAAGAGGTCGGTGTCTCGCGTCGTCTGCAAACAAACGGCCGCGCTGGGCTTTTAGCGCTCGCTAACGACGACGCGTCCTTGTGCCACAGTCCTCGAAGCTGGTCCTGCACGAGATTGACGATAAACCGGCGGAGGAGCTGGCCAGACTGAACGCGGAGCAGCTGGCCGCTGTTAAGAACCCGGATGTCATCAAGAACGAGATCGCCCTGTTGGAGGATCGCTGCGCCCAAATGAAGCCCAACCTGGGGGCTATAGCCGAGTTTAAGAAGAAGGTAACCGCAGTCTGGTTTGATTGTAGACTGTAGGGCTGGCCAAATTAATCGGAGCCAACCTTTTGGAACGAACGACCTCCGTAAACTTGGCCGTGTCGATTTTTAACCGCTGTTAACCCGACCCCGTGACGGTTCGCGCAGGAGGAGCTGTACCTGCAGAGGGTGGCCGAGCTGGACGAGATCACCACGGCGCGAGACGACTTCAAGCGCAGCTGCGAGGACCTGCGCAAGCGGAGGCTGAACGAGTTCATGGCCGGCTTCAACATCATCACCAACAAGCTGAAAGAGAACTACCAGATGCTGACACTAGGGGGCGACGCCGAGCTGGAGCTGGTCGACAGCCTGGACCCTTTCTCCGAGGGCATCGTGTTCAGGTGAGCAAAAACCATGGACCTCACCATACTGGTCCAGGCGAGCACACGGCGGGGCGGCGGGGGGGAGCCTTTTTTTTTTTTTTTTTTTTTTTTTTTTTTTTAAATTTCGATTTTCGTACTTGGTTTTTGAACAGCCGATAAACCCAATACGTCTTGTCTCCCCCCGGGCAGCGTGCGGCCTCCTAAGAAGAGCTGGAAGAAGATCTACAACCTGTCCGGAGGGGAGAAGACGCTGAGCTCTCTGGCCCTGGTGTTCGCCCTGCACCACTTTAAGCCCACGCCCCTCTACTTCATGGACGAGATCGACGCCGCGCTGGACTTCAAGAACGTCTCCATAGTGGCCTGCTACATCTACGTGAGTACCGAGCGTCACATTTCGTGGGAATCTAAATCGTGAAACAAACCGCTAAACCCACTCGATTCTCGCCCCTCTTTGCGACCAGGAGCAAACCAAGAACGCCCAGTTCATCATCATCTCTCTGAGGAACAACATGTTCGAGATGGCCGACCGTCTGATCGGGATCTACAAGACCCACAACACCACCAAGAACGTCAGCATCAACCCCAAAACCATCGTCCTCAAAGGCGTCGAGGTGGCGTCGGGGTAACGGCGCGAGCGACACGGACGTTCCTCTGGTCGTCGTTCGCGCACGTTTTCGGGCCGGACCTGCTTCTGTATCGCGAAAGCTGCTCTTAAAGTCTCTTCTTACGCTTTTACATTAAACGAACATTAAAGCTCCTCCTCTTCAGTATGGTTCGGCCTGCGCTGTTTGTAAAAGGCCGCTCTGGCCGCTGTCGGGTTTAGGCTCCGAACCCAAACACCACCGAGGCGCACGCGAGGTATTTTCGCGCGACTGCAGGCCGCGGATGCCGCTAAATACGCAGAAGAGGACCCAGTTCATACAGTTATAGGTTATAGAATAGTTATTCTATTATATAACTGTTCTAGTTATGGAATATGCAGCACGTGCCTGTGAGCGGTACTACTTGCAATAGGACAGGATGTGGTCAGACAGCACGAACGGGCCAGGCTCTGTACAGAAAGGCATTACACAGCGACGGGCGCCCTCTGGTGGATCAGAGCCGTAATTCCAGTGAGTTGAAGGTTGAAAAATCGCGGGCGTTTTTGTTTTTAAAAAATTCGAATCGGTTATCATTCTTAAGGATTTGGAGTTTGATCAGGAGGTTGTTGAACGTCGTGCCGTTTTTAATTCCAGGAAACGATCGAGGGTTTGAGAAGAGAGCGTTGAATTCCAGCCGCTTGTCCTTCGCGTTGTGGGACGATCCCTGGGCCGAGCTCACTCCCTCAGAGACATCAGACACGGCCTGTATGGACGGGGGTTGCAGGAGACGCGCTCTCTGACGGAGCTAAGCATGATAATGTAAAAACGCTTTACAAAACATAAGCAAAAACAACCCCAGACATACAGAAACGATTTTATAAAGAAGTATTCGTCCGATGATTAGACAGGAATACAGTATTAAATTCCAGTAGTGCAAGTTAGAAATAGAACAGTCATAGAAGCTTATGAATTAAAAAAAAAAAACTTTTTAATATATAATATTATCTTCCCGAAGCAGCATGATTCGTTTCAGATGTAGAGAGCAACCTGGTAAGAAATAAGTTTCTACGCGAAACGGGAAGGGCAGATTCGCAATCGGGATGTGATTCCACAGGTTCGTAAGAATGAGCCGAAACAAAAACCACACGGACCGACTAAGTGTGGTGGCCCGGCGGTTAAGGTACTGGATCCAGGGTTCAAAACCCACCTCCGGGGCAGTCGGGTCCCCGAGCAAGGCCCCTTAACCCACTTGGATTGCCGTAATTGTAAGAAGGTAGCACCGATATCCCGTTGGAACGGTGCACGTTCAGCTGTGGGACACGCTGATCAGGGCTGGGTTCACAAAAGCTCTTAGATCCCCTTAAATGTAATTTAAACAAAGAAATTTAAACAAGTTCTCAGGTATTACCTTATTAGATTTCGTATTTTACAAATGTACACATTTTGAATTATCTTTGGTGAGGTTATCATTTCAGGCCTGGAAACAGTCTCTGCAATGGTGATTTCTTTTGGATATTGTGATGTTTCATCAGTGAAGTCTCCTGGTTCCTCTACCACTTCTTCAGTCTCCACTGGTTTACCATCAACCATAATAATCTTCTTTATTATTTTCCTTCTGATAATTCTGTGGATAGTTGTCATCTCAGGTTCTGTAACTGTCTCAGTAATCACAGAATTGGCTGGCAGGTTTTGCAGCATCTCTTCATTAACATTTTCTGGTTCCTCTACCACTTCCTCAGTCTCTACAGGTTTACCATCAACCATCATATTGATTTTTATAATTCTCTTG
>JAUZST010013652.1:0-10928 GCA_034779995.1 Parotocinclus haroldoi
ACACACACACACACACACACACACACACACACACACACACACACACACACACACACACACACACACACAATTAAAAACATTCAGACAAGCTTACAGTTGGGCCCTCAGAACCAGGTGGGCCCTCCACTAACATTCCCTGCAAAAGAAAAAGAGAATAAAAGAAAAGAACGTTACAAATAAAAAATAAAACCCATACATGTTTATCACAGGACTTATAAGATGGTACTGTTTATGATAAAAGTAGGGTACATATGTTAGAGGACATGTGCAAGCATCTCAATTGCTAAAAAGGAAAATGATTATTTTAAAGCTTTTAGCTCTTTTGATCAAGTAAGGTTCCCACACATCTAGGCCAAAAAGATTACATGACTTTTCCATAATCTGTGAAACGTGAAATTTACTTGACTTCTACATTTTATGAATATGGTTCATATTTTATGGTCCAGCACCAATAATCAGTATCACATGGATGTGTGTATCTGTGTGAGAATGGAAAATCTTGAGATGTAGTTGACCTACATTGAGTGTTGCTATGCTTATAAAAGAAAGAATTATTCACAATACAGGGTAAATAAACACATTACACTGTATTTTATTTGGAAATATACACCTGTTTTGGATCATTGCTCATGGGGGGAGGGAGGTATATGATAATATTCAGAGACAGAGGCAAAGTGTGCAGTGAGAAGAAAGCACAGAACTGAACTGGTGATAGATTGTCACACGAGAACCAAGGGGAAAAGAAAGAAAAGTTGAAGAAGTAAAAAAGCGTTTTGTTATCAGCTAATGAAAGTTTTCAATACATTTTAACCATTATGGCTTTATTAACAATAACCCTATTTTTGCTTTTAAAAGGAATTGTATCCATCATACTCAAAATTAAATTGATTAATCTCTTCAAACATGCAGCCTAATGCTTGCTCATTTGCTTCTTCTTTACACACACTTCACTGTAGGACTGTATACACAATGTATACACAATACAACACAATCTCACAGAGTCTATTACCTATGATGCTGAGAATACACTGTACAGTTAGCATATAAACCTACATCACTAAAAACATCTACACAGTACAGTTAGCATATAAACCTACATCACTAAAAAATCTATACAGTACAGTTAGCATATAAACCTACATCACTAAAAAATCTACACAGTACAGTTAGCATATAAACCTACATCACTAAAAAATCTACACAGTACAGTTAGCATGTAACCCTACATCACTAAAAAATCTACACAGTACAGTTAGCATGTAAACCTACATCACTAAAAAATCTATACAGTACAGTTAGCATATAAACCTACATCACTAAAAACATCTATACAGTACAGGTAGCATGTAAACCTAAATTGCTAAAAAATCTATATAGCACAGTTAGCATGTAAACCTACATCGCTAAAAAAACTACACAGTACAGTTAGCATGTAAACCAACATCACTAAAAAAATTTATACAGTACAGTTAGCATGTAAACCAACATCACTAAAAAAATCTATACAGTACAGTTAGCATATAAACCTACATCACTAAAAACATCTATACAGTACAGTTAGCATGTAAATCTAAATTGCTAAAAAATCTATATAGCACAGTTAGCATGTAAACCTACATTGCTAAAAAAGCTACACAGTACAATTAGCATGTAAACCAACATCACTAAAAAAATCTACACAGTACAGTTAGCATGTAACCCTATAAATCACTAAAAGATCTGGACTGGGTTAGCCTTGCGGTTAAGGCACTGGACTTTGAACCTGATGGTCCTGGGTTTAAATCCCACCTCTGCCAAGCTGCCACAGTTATGTCCTTAAGCAAGGCCCTTAATCCACAATTCCTTGAATTTTAGGACTTTATGAATTGTAAGTCGCTCTGGATAAGGGCGTTATGGATAAATGCCATAAATGTAATGTAAATGTAGCATATAAACCTACATCGCTAAGAAATTTACACATTGCAGTTAGCATGTAAAACTACATTGCCCAGAAAATCTTGTACTGTACTAGTACTATAAACCTATGCTAGTCTATATCGCTAAGAACGTCCACATCACTAAGAATGTTTACACAGTACAGTCAACACTCCAGCCATTAATAAAAATACCTGCTCAGCACAGATAACGCATGCTAGCCTACATCACATGTTGTTTATTTATAATACATGTATACACATGTAGTTTGTTTCTGTGTTGACAGAAAAGACTTTGGCTGTTTTTAGTGTTTGGACAGTTAAGACAAGCTGAATTCAAGAAACCCTTGTTGATAAAAATCTCTAACTTAATAGCTAATTCCAAACTAATAAACCTTAAGTGACCCTAGTGAATTGTATTACCACTTCTTTTCCCATCGTACTTTCCCATCGTGTTATAAAATTTACAAATAGGCCACTAAACACGCTACATAAAGTTTCTGAAAACAGTGGTCTCAGATGGTTCACATTTTTCTGTACTGTATGTGAAGCAATGTTTAGGACACGAATATACAACCAGTAAGATGGTTGATAGTCCTGGATGCACATCCTGTGTTTGTGTAAATAGTTTAAACAAGCCAAGACTGAGTGAACATTTCCTATATGCATGGTACAGTGTGTTAACTGGAATACACACACATACCGGTTCAATGACTGCTGGTTCACCTTTCTGTCCCTTTTCTCCTCTGGATCCCACCTGTAAACAATAAAAAATCATTTAAAACACAAGACACACATCCAACTCATTACACACTAAACGCAAGCTTAAATCCATTGTACACTAATACAAACACATACAAAACAGAAATAGGCTGACAAACGTGTACACAAAAAACTGTAATTTCACTTTTCACAAGATTTTGAAACATTTTTCAGCTTCTGGTGTTAGACAATAAGCCCTGACTCACTTTGGTGAGCAGTGAAGGGTATTGTTAAGGTGTCTGATGGAGTTGAGGTCAACGTTCTATTCAAACCAAATTGGGAAATTCTCTATGGAATTTGTTGAAGTTCAGCAAAGCAGAAAGTTGTTTAACTGATTTGTTGGAAACTGAAACCTATAAAAGTGTCATACTGAGATTACCTGGGGTATCATTCTACTTCCACAAATGTATTCTTTACATTATGCATGTCTTACAAATGATGTGTTGCTGGAAGAGTTGAGTATTTTATTAGTGTTTGTCAAGCAAGTCCTTAAATTTGTAATCATGTGAGTCCTACGAATGAGAAAGATAATATTTATGGTCCATATGCTCCCTAACTACAGAGTACTACTAATCATTAGCTTAAAATTCTTTCTGCTATTCTCAATATCAGTTGTTAGAATACAGTCTTTCTACAACCTTTTGGAAAATGTAAAATCCTACCCATGTGTATCAGTATGTGCTTGCACATTACAATATTACTTTAGTTTAGGTTTACTTGTAACATGGTTATACCAATGTGGTGCATTGCAAACTTTTTAGCATGTTGACCTTTACCTGGTAGTCATCAGTTTCCGCAGGTAAGAGTTTGTCATCGATTCCACCATAGTACTCTGGATAGTCCTCATACATTTTCACGGTGTTAGGGTCACCATTATCTGTGATGGACTCCTCCTTGAATACATCCACGTCTTTATAATCCATCCCCCCATCAACTCCTGCCTGTGCTAATCCTGTAGCAATAGAGCCTGTCCCTGAGCTGGCCCCAGCACTGGAAGATCCACCTCCAGTTCCAGCCGATCCACTCACAGAGCCAGTACCACCACCCACAGAAACTGATTCAACCCCAGCCGAGACTGTTCCACCTCCGCCGGAATCAGAGCCTCCTACCACAGTTACACTGCTGGTGATATCATCGCCTCCTACAGTGGGTTCACCCACGCTGTAGTTCTCAGTGTATTCCTCTCCATAGTTGGTATTATATTCATAATTCCCATCATCATAATTGTCCACCTACATACACACAAACATAAAAGGACAAATAAAGATGATAAATATGCTTTAAATTGTAATTGAAGATAATCACTCTGTTCTGTTAACTGTAAGTTAATTTGTCCTAATTTGTCCTTAATGACTATCATGCAAACTCAGTATTTAGTGAAAGATAAACTGGTGAGCTTTTATGTTACTGGATCACTTACTGGTTTGGCTAGAAACTACTGATCACATCAAAAACTTACAAATACAGCGGATTCTCAAAATTCAAAGTTCATACAAAAATACAGACTTTGGCACAATAAATAATACACTCAATGGAGCGACCTTCCAAAGACGATGCATATAATCCAGTACAGTCAGAGGTGATAATGCACTGATACAGTATACCAAATGCCATACCATTATTTTCACTTATTTCATATTTTTATATTTCAAATATGTCATGTACTTCATTATTATTATTGGATTACATTCCTTTCCTTCTTGCTTTAATCAGGAATTCCATACTAATATAGGCAAAATCACTTGATGATCAGGAATAGATTAATACTATTTACATTACTTCTTATTATCTTATCATGTCGTTTAACAAATCTAAGCATTAGAGAACCAATGAAGTTAAAATTCTGAAGTTCCACTGTGTTTTTCATAGATTACAACAACTTACCGAGCTGGAGCTTGTGCTGGATCCTGTACTGGAGACAGATCCTGTGGAAACAGAACCTGATGATGTACCAGAACTGGAAATAGAGAGGGTTCCTGTACTGGAGTCAGAACCAGAATTGGATCCTGAACTGGAGCTTGAACCTGAGATAATTCTTGTGGAAGAACCAGAACCCGAGCTGGATCCTGAACTGGAGCTAGAACCTGAGATAATTCTTGTGGAAGAACCAGAACCCGAGCTGGATCCTGAACTGGAGCTAGAACCTGAACTAATTCTTATGGTAGAACCAGATCCGGAGCTAGAACTAGACCCAGCGGAGCCGGTTGTTTGAATTCGACCTCCCCCTCCTCCTATGGAGGTGACATCATGACTCTCGACGACACCATCGATGCCCAGATTGATTCCACCACTCAGATCCAGGTCACCCCCTGTCGCTTTCCCACTTCTTGTGATTTGAATCAAGCCGTCGGGTGATGTTGATTCATCATAGTATGTCTCGTAGTCTTTATCGTAATTGTTATAGCCATAATATGAGTCACTACCAGTTGGTGTTGCAGAGCTTCCACTGGAAGAGCTGCTTGAAGAACTCCTTGAAGAACTACCAGAACTACTTGAAGAGCTGCTTAAAGAGCTGCCTGAAGAACTGCTCAAAGAACCTCCTGTTCCACCAGTTACTGTGCTCACGGTTTCCTTTACATGTAAAGAAACAAAAGAACGTAAGAAAAGAGCTAAAAAAGATTACTTAATGTTTCACTTACAGTTTCACAGGTTTGTTATAGTTCCTACATCTGTAATAAACAAATTTCTGGTCTGTGTTTTTACATGCTTGCCTTATGCAGTCGATATCATCATCAAGTGCAAAATGCTTCTGCAATGCAATTTAATCATATTTAAAAATTATTTAATTATACATTACATAATGAGCAGCACATTATGAGTGAAAAGTATGTCTACTTAAACTTAAGCCCATGCAGGCATTACATTAATTCTCAAATTTTGCACAAACTTGTGGGATGCCAGCTCCAGCGCAATTTTTAATACATTTTAAATATATGTAATTTGTTCAAAGACAGTTTGTTCAAATTTTTAAGCTGCTTATATGATTTGTAATGAAAAACACTGTATTCCTTTTTGTTATTAATGTATTGTGTATTATTATTTATATAAAAAAATATAAAATAGAAGCGTTAGTGTTATCTAACTTTTGGCCCAAACACTACATCATTCATTAAGTTCTGAAGTAGAACATTTCCAGCATTTAGCATTTCCAGTATTTAGCATTTCCAGCATAACTTTAAAGACACTAATAAACTTGTTATACCTATGTGACAAACTACCCAGACAATGACGGAGGTTTTGTGTGTTTAGATTCTAAACAGCATGGAGTTTTGGACTAAGATGCATGCATAGATTCTTACTCTGATGTTGGTTAAGTCAGTTTCAGTGCCTTCGCTTGTGGCAGGTGAGGATTCCTCCGTCTTTTCTCCATCGATGTTCTCATAGTATGGGTACTCATAGTAATATGTGTCATCTTCTGTGTTCTGCAACATTACAGCATCTGAATTAATCTGTACGTTCACTAAATGGGTGATTCACAGAAGGAATTTATAAAGAACAAAAATGTATTAACATCTTTATTCGCGTTGTTACTCGCAGCTCAAATATGACCATCCTATACAGTGGAAAACCTAGACGTACAGACAAATACGCACAACCATCCAGGTTTTTACTCCCTGGTGGTAAAAGTTCACAACTTATTTTATTCACCATCAGGCATATTTCATATATGCTAGAATTTTACACCGTTAGCAAATAAAGCACACAAAAAGTCACCAAACTCTTGCATTATATATAAAATGTTTTTAGCATAGCTGTCTCATATGATTAATGTGGAAAAGTCTAAATGTTCCTTTTAATACTATTTTATTTGCAGCTCTTGAAAAAAATAATTCTCAAAATCAACATATCGATATGTAACGCAACAATTCCATTCCAGTATCTGATGGGCATCTGATGAGGCATATTTCATTCTAATTACTGAGGTAATTAACCAAATCTTATCTACTGTGAGAAAGTACGAAACACATGAAAGGTGTGACAGAAGAATTGATTTCTGAATGTCCGCAAGATAACAAATTAGTACTGTTTTGTAGAAATCAAATTCTGTTAAAAAAAAAGGTCTGAACCACTGCAATGCTTCTTTGTTAGAATTATATTATATTATATTATATTATATTATATTATATTATATTATATTATATTATATTATATTGTTATTAACTTCTTTCAGTCTGTTTTCAGCATGTACATCTACATAAGAAGTGCCTCCATATAAAGAACCAACTACATGTTATAGATTATTCTACCACATCCATTTCTGCAAACCTGAACCAGCGACCATCTTTCTCTATCTGTGTTTGAAGGTCTGTCAAGACATGAGTTCACTCTAAAGCCCATTTAAACAGACAGCTTTAAGCATGAAAAGTAGAACCACAGTAATTTCATTAAGGCATATTTTCTAACACATGCTCATATATGAAGATCTATTTGTTTCTCTGTGATTGCACATACATTGTAAAGCCAAAAGTATACAGATGCTTTATATATACACTTTTATATCACTAACACTCATTATTAAGAGTTCATTATACAGTATTACTCTTACAGGCATGAATTCTGAGTACCCAAAAAAAGGGCTCACCTCTTCAGTAAAGTTAGTTCCTTGATTTTATATCCGGCATTTCAAAAACAAATGCCACCTTGCTTGTAGCATGTAATTGTCCAACATCAGTGCTTAACCTCACAGTCACGCTCTGAAATCATGTTTCAGGAATCTTTTATAGAAGACTAAATGCTGCTGTAGCAACAACATGTTGAGGAAATGTTTTACTTAACCCATGATTTTGGATTTAATTTTTGGGTGTCCACAAACCTTTGGCTTTATTGTGTAAACATTCACATGCACACAGCCTTACACAAACACACACACCTTAGGTGACTGTCTGTGTAAAAGTAGGAGACAGGTGCACAGGAATGTACTTAATTTTTGTTTAAAATCCTGATGTTTTAGGGTATGGGTTCAATGCAGTATTTTTCTTCTCACATAAAATTTTAACCCTTAAGCCAAACAGGTGTTTTCCACCATATATATTTATACAACATAAACCTTGTATATTCAAAATATAACATTTTTACATGCTGAAATCTTTTGTACCTATGACACGCAGAGCATGTACACAGCAGTCTTTCTCATATTAAATATTAATGTTAATTATTAAAAGTGATTTTAAGTTACAGGCATTTTATAATTTATTGGGCATATTAAATACAAACAATACAACACTACATTTAAAAATGTATACTTTACAGAACCCATATAATAGTTTTGTAATATAATATTTATCTAATTTTTTATATATGAATGTGTGTTGGTATTTTCAGACTGAAGTTACACAGTAACTGGGAAATTACACAGTTTCAAATTTATGACTTAACTTATGACTTATAACTTATGAAGATGAAGGGACAAGTGTTTAAGACTGTATACAACCTAAATATGTGTGATTAGATACAGTTGGGTTAATGTACACCAGTGTTTAGAGAATGAGTACAGTCAACACTCACATATTCATCTGTGTTTGGGTCCTGGTTCTGTGGTTGCTCTTGAGCAGGAACCTCACAATCTGGACTATAATGCTCACAGTAGTCATGTGCAGCTCGGTGATCTGCTATAATCATCAACTGCTGTATGTCACCCTGATAAAAAGAAAAACAAGAAAAGCTGTTAGTCCAAACACTGGTTAGATAAAACAGGAGCCAACATAAGGTAAATGGCAAATCTGTCATTTTGAACATGGCAGCAATTATACTAAGATACTGATCATAATAACTATATCTCACCCCTTAAACAATAATGTAATTTAAAAAAAAAAACAATTGTCAAAAAAGTTAAATAAGTTCACTTAGGTCATTCTGGTCTGCTTTAAGTCTTCCAATACCCACATAAAGTAGTGTGAATTCTTTTCAACATAAAAAACTGAAAATGAATTGTGTTTAGTGATGATGTGTATTAGAATTTCCTGAATTCAATAGGAAAGGGATTTTCTAGAACGCCCATGACATGAATATGTAGAAAGGCTGAGAACACGCACACGTGCACACACACACACACACACACACACACACACACACACACACACACACACACACACACACACACACAATATTAACATGCTCTTGAGGGGTACAATAGTAGGTAGACTACAATTTATACTATATAGTTTTTCACAGTATATTCCAAGAATTGCAGGGTTGATAAATATGGCTGTCTATATATCTTAGGATAACCGTAATGTTAACCTTGGTAAATTATAGCAAATTATTCATTCATTCAGTTACAGATATTCATTACAGTGTGTGACAACTTTATTCTATTCTTTTTTTCCCTCTTGTGAGATAATAAAATGCTTATCGTATCGTCACTCATTACTAATTCCAATTCAACCATGGGGGGTCGTGTTTCCCTAATACTGTGTTTGACCTAATACTTTTGCAAACTACTGTATAACAGGGACTTTTGGGGACAAAATGCCACAGAGACATTTAGTCCTTATTAACAAATAACACCATGAGATAACAACATATAATTATTCAAATACAACCAGATAAACTCTTCAGACACAGTGACTGAACATACACATTGTAGATTTTTCCTAGAGCAGCTGACTTACGTTCAGACACAATCCTTTGACAATGTGACTGTTTATTACTCATACTAACAGTTTACTAAAAACCCAATCATACACACACTGGCATTTAGAAATGCATAAAGCCTGCTCTAAGCATACAGTGTGTAAACTCAGTACAGAAGACAGATGGACGACCTGACATGTTATTTTTTTCAGATTCTAGCATGAACAGACTTGTAGGAACACACTTCTGCATGTACACATACGTGAAGTAATGAGGAAGATTTATAAGGGTCACTAAAAGGATAAAGAAAGCAGGAGAGAGAGAAAGAGTCAAAGGAACAGAAGGTTCTCCGGGTTTATTGGAGATTAGGGTGTAGTGGAGAGTCTTAAACAAGACTTCAAAAATGAAGATCAGAAAAGAACAAAAACCAGCAAAACTAATAAAACCATTACATAACATAATACCATCTACAATTCGATAAAACAACTTTTTGTTACTATATCAGTTAACTTTGAATGGTTTTGCTGAATATCTGGTTATTATTAAAGTAGGTTTACTTCTCATATTTTACATCACAAGTATAATATTAATGCTGATAAGCTGAGAATGGAAAATCTCTTCATTCAAGTGGTGTTGACATGTTGGTATGTATTTTTGTCATTATTTATCATTCATTATTTACCTGACTGAATTATATTTATATTAACTTCATCATAATTGATGCTATGCTGTGCTGGTTTTCATAGGTTCCAATTACCTATTTACAGCCAATATCTAGAATTCTCTTTTTCATTAACTGTGCTAAGACAGCCCACAATTGTGCTCTTGTGGATTGCACATACTGTATTTACTTTATATATTAACATATGTTAAGTAAAGAAGCACAAGCCCCAGGTTGACAACGGCTGCTAAAATGCTAAAACTGCTGCTAATTTATCACCAAATGATTTTCAGTTAATTTGTCCTTTTTTGAACATACTGTACAAAGAACTTGTCTTCTCTCTACAAATACGAACAAAATGCTTCTGTTAAAGCATATCGAACATGCATGCAAAGCATGTCATTTTTAAAGAGCATATGCAACAATTCAAAATTTTAAAAAGTTAGGGAAAAATGGTGCGTACCTATATTTACTTTGACTTTTATTTCATTGCAGACCGTGTGAAAACAAGATACAGCTGATTCCGCTTAATTGGACAACTGGTTAATGGGACCAGCCGCTTATTCGGACCAAATCCAGAAGTACAGAAACAAATCCTATTATATACGTGTAATTTTATTTGCTTATTTGGACCAAAATTCCGCTTAATCGGACCAAAGAACGTGTAGAGTATGTAATATCTGTGAAGAAACTCCAGAGTTTCTCCCCAGCCCTCTACTGCCACCTACAGGTCTTTGCTTAACATTTCCATTTACTACAGAAAAGAAGCCACAAGTTGCCACTTAGCCACAGCAAAAGTGTGTCAGATTACACTGGATAAGTTCTTCAAATGTTGACTGGAACTTAGTAAGAATTTGTTTTTTACAGTATTATGCTTTGTATGCTAAGTATCTATACATTGTGTTGTAGATCGTTTCGAAAAACTTGTTTGCAAATTTAGATGATGAACAAAGTTGGTAAGCAACAGTAGTTCTTGTTTGTACGTTCGCTATACGTGTAAATCACACAATAAAGGTTTA
>JAUZST010013653.1:0-10928 GCA_034779995.1 Parotocinclus haroldoi
CTCTCTCTCTCTCTCTCTCTCTCTCTCTCTCTCTCTCTCTCTCTCTCTCTCTCTCTGTCTCTCTCTCTCTCTCTCGCACACACGCAGCGTTTATGCTCAGATCGCGCGCGCGGCTGAGCTGGCGTTGCGAGGCGCGTGTCGAGCGAAGAGCGTGCGAACCACAGCGCACGTGTGTACGCGTCGTTCCCGTGCCAAGCGCGCAGGGAAGCAACGAGTGCCTTTCGGTCCCGCGCTTTTTTTTTTTTTCCTCCCCTCCCCATTATTTCTAGTTTTCGGGCGAGCGAGCGAGCCGTCTCTCCGAATGGAACCTGTACCGCGGGATGGACGGCGCGCGCGCGCACATTTTGGATGGGCGTCTGTATGCATGTCGGATTCGGGATCGTCCCTGGATTAAGAGGTGTTGTATTAACCGTAATTGCCTTACGGTTTGCGTACGGTGCCGGGTACATAAGACCGAGCAAGGGGCTGAACATGTTTGTGTTGTCACGACCGGGGTAGAAAGTAGCAGCCGGGCACGAGGCGTGCGCATGCATGCGGACTATGTTCAATGGGTGCAAACTCGCCGTACGTGAAGCAGAACGTGGACAGGAGGGGCAAAATGGGTGGGAAAAAAAACAACAACACATGGCTGTGCAGTAATATGAAGTAGAATTGAGGTGCGCTAAGAAGAGCAGGTATGAAAATGTTAAGAGCAGGACCACGGGTAGGTGGGCTCATATAAGTGATTGATGTGGTGCCATAACAGCCAGACCCTTTGTGTGTGTGTGTGTGTGTGTGTGTGTGTGTGTGTGTGTGTTGGGGGGGGGGGCTGTTCTCATTTTTGTTTGTATTATAGGGACTGTTTAACAGATTGACACCATGCGACCGTCCGCAGTTCAAAAGTGAAAAACGAGCCTCACATGGCACCAGGCTTTCTTGATGATCTAACCGTTTCCTTGGCGCGCGGAGAAATCGATTTCTCCTCGCCCTCCTCTGGTGGGGGCGCGTGCGCGGTTTCCTCTTTCCTGCTTGCCTTAATGCCTTCGAACGGCGGTCATGTCAAGGTGCCAAAACAGCACCTAAGAGCCTCCCCGAAGCCCATCTCGGGTTTAGCGTTCATGTTTGGATTAAAGCAGTGAGCCGGAGCGAAGGAAACAAACCGTGAAGGTAGACGGGTCCGAAAAAGCAATGCACTCGTCTAAAAATGGTTAAACAAGCCGCTTGCACGCGTTGCAAGGCTCTTAGAGGGTCTCTTGATTTTAGGCGGCTGATCCATGTTGGCATGAAGAAACATACCGATAGCGCACTATAGGTCTAACTGTGAAGGCAGCAGAGCTTCTGGGAATGTTCCGCATGGGTTTTTTGATGTTTATGCAACATGAGCTATATATACTCGGTAATAAAATAAAAAAAAACTCCCCAAGAAGAAGAAGAATCAAATGAAAATGTGTGTGGATGTGATGCTGATACGTGGAAGTGATTGCATTATTTTAAGAAAGGATAGATTTTTGGAGAAAACTGCAACGACTGAAAGGAGGCTCTAGTTACCCTGTTAGGCCACTTCTAGCCTTGTTGCCAGCCGAGCCACGGCCTGTAGATCCTGCACATTTTCATTTTGTCCCACTAATGCTTGATCGGTGGTAAATCTGGCAACCAGAGAGAGAGACATTCCTGGGAAGCTCTTGCTGTGTATGGGCGAGCTTCGTAATGCTCCGGTAAGACGTGGCCGCAGGATGTCCTGCCCGTATTGCTGAGTTGTTGGTGTCCCTCGTATCACTAGTGTTGGTTATATGCGATGGCTCCCTAGGTCATCACAGTCAGCAACGCCTGGGATCGGTCCGGGCAGAGACAGGGGCGCCGTTTGTGTCTGCGTGGTGGAGCGCGAAATCAGCAGATCAACCGGTTCTTTTTGGGGTTATCTGCCTGTCTCTCAAAGTCTGCCAACTGGGCAAAATGTCCTTGGAGCTCGTCGCACAGAGCAAGAAGGTCCCGGGTTCAATCCCAGGGTGGAGCGGCCTGGGCCTGGGTCCTTTCCGCGTGGAGTCTGCATGTCTTTCGTGGGTTTCCTCCGGTTTCCTCCTACAATCCAAAATTCATGCGCGTTGGGTTAATTGGCGTCTCTAACGTGGCCCTTGGTGTGTGACTGTGTGTGTGGGCCCTACGACGGATTGGCTCCCCGTCTAGGGTTGCGGGTGAGCACCGCCTGGCCCGCGGCCCCGTGTTGATAATGAAGGAATCATATTAGCGGGCCTTAAATGGTATAGAAATGTTCTATGTTCTAATAATCTTCCTAACTAACTGTGTGCTTAAGGGCCCCTGGTGGTGTGTGTGTGTGTGTGTGTGTGTGTTTGGGCGGTGTCAATAATCCACTAACTTACCCGCTGCACCACCACTGTCTCTAACGGCTTGTGCAATTAGGCTTAATCTATCGTTTACAACTTTTAGCAGGCACCCTTATCCAGAGTGGAGTTGACCTGCCTCCCAGGACAGCGGCTTGCGGGCTTCGAGTCCCTGACCTTCTGTTCATCGGTCTTTAACGGCCTCGCCTCCACATTGCCATTTAAATCAAATCATTTAAACACGCGTTCGGCTCCGAGCGGTGGCATTTCACTCGGAAAAGGCAGCCCTCTGAATCATTTTCCCGCCATGAAGGACTCATCCGTTTTCGACGCTGTGACTCACTTTTGGGTTCAGCGTTATTTCGAGGTGAGCGTTGCACGGGCGCTAAAAGGAAAAACCCTCAAGACAAGAATCTTTGTTTCTTACGTTGGCGTTACGGGATCTGGTCCGGCGCCGGCCGGAGGAACCGTCGTCCTGTGATACGACGTCTTAATATCACGGAATCTTATTTCCCAGGCCCCTAATACACACGTATGCTGTTTTTCATGGCTTCGGTACCCTCCTGAAAATCGGAACCGACGCATGAAATCATCGCAGCCCTGTGAGGCGGCGCGTCAGCAAACAAGGTCTCGCAGTTGCGCGAATATAAAGGCGGCGAAAGTCGCCGTGTCGCCGCTTGTAATCATCCGGCTGATTAGCACACGCCTCCTTTCGAAGCAGCTCCCCCGGCACATGCACTCCAAAGTAATCAGTAGCGCAACACACACACACGCACACAAGCTCTAGTGCTCTAGTGGCCGAAAGGCTGCGAGTTCAAATCCCACGGAGCTAACAAGGGGGCTAAACGCTAAGACCCCTCAGATTTGTAAAATTGTTTTATGAAATAAACTGTTTCATTATATATTCTCTCTCTATTACATATGATGCAATGTAAAGTTGTCCGTCTAGAGCATGTATAACAGTGTACATTTGCCGTGGCCTCAGAATAACTCTGCACGCAACCATTAATGTCTAAACCACTGTCAACAAAAGTGAGTACACCCAATGGGTGTGTCCAAAGTGTCCGTATTTTGTATTTTGTCCCCATTCTTTTTGGGGCGTGGAGTTCATTAGAGCTTCGCAGGTTGCCACTGGATGCTCCTCTCCCACTCCTGGCCCGGGACCTCGTGCTCCTCCACAGGTGCCCAATAGGGCTTAGGTCTGGAGACGAGCTTGACCTTTAACATCATTTGTTTCTTAAACAAGGCAGTGGCCGTCTTGGAGGCGTGTTTGGGGGTGTTATAAGGGAGGGGGGGGGGGGTCGTGCTCTGCTTCAGTAGGCATTCATGGTTCCCTCAATGAACTGTAGCTCCCCTCGGCCAGCAGCACTCCTACAACCCCAAAATCAGGCCGTTCCAACCACCGCGCTTGACTGTAGGCAGGACACACTTGTCTTTGTACTCCTCACCTGGGTTCCCTCCACAAGCCCTTAGCGCCATATGAACCAAATACGTTTATCAGACCAAGGGACACGGTTCCAGTAGTCCATGTCCTTGGGCTGCCTGTTTTCTTGCGCATCGTCTTTGGAAGAGGCTTCCTTCTGGGACCACAGCCCTTTGCCCACCAATTTGATACAGTATGAGGCGTATGGTCTGAGCCCTGACAGGCTGACACCCCCCCCCCCCACACACACACCCCTTTAACCCCTGCAGCAACGCCGGCAGCACTCTTGCGTCTATTTTCAACAGCCAACCCTCTGGATATTACACTGAGCAAATAGCCTAATCAGCTTCTTTGGTCGGCCATGTGGAGGCCTGCTCTGACTGGAACCTGTCCTGTTAAACCACTGTACGGTCTCGTGCTGCAGCTCACTTTCAGGGTGTTGTACCAATCTTCATATAACCTCGGCCATATTTACGTGGAGGAACAATTCTTTTTTTTTTTTTTAAAAAGATCCTCAGCGAGTTTTTTGCCACGAGGTGCCACGATGAACTTCCAGTGGCCAGTATGAGAGAGCGATAACACCAAATTTAACACCCCTGCTCCCCATTCACACCTGAGACCATGATCTACTAACGAGTCACATGATACCAGGGAAGGAAAACGGCTAATTGGGCAGAATTTGGCCATTTTCACTTAGGGGTGTGTACTCTCTTTGGTGAGATACTATAATATATATATATATGTGTGTGTGTGTGTGTGTGTGTATTTTCTTTCTTTAACTGGTTGTTTTTTATTTTTTGCTCTTGTAATTTTGTATTGCCTGAGCAATTTATTTATTGCATCTGTATCTATTTCTTTAATTGAAAATGATTTTCTTTCATTACTGTTTTGATCACATCCCCATTTAACAGACATTAGACTTAGAATCTAGCAAAGGAGCTGTACAAGTCTAAGCGGATAACCAAAAAAAACCCCAAACGACATTTTAATCGAACTTTTCACAGAGCATAAGCAGGGATTCTGTAGTTCAGTCTGGGTCGTGAGGTCAGACTGCGTTTTCGCCTTTGAATTGTTCCTGTAATTATTCCAATTTAACACATTAGCGAGTCACTGCTATTATTCTGCGTTTAACCTTCGCCAAAGGGTAAAAGTACAAGATGTAATTTTCATTCTTTATCCAAAACCGAGGTGCCCAGTTTTCCGCAAGGCGAGCGCAAATGACTTTGATTTATTTATTTTATTTATTTTGACCTAACATGCAAACCCAGGTGAGCGTAGCTGAGAATTAAAGGTTCTGCAAGAACAGATTCGAGAATATCTTACTCCGTATGAAGTCAAAATATTTCTTTATAAAGAGCTTCTTACAGTGGAGCATTGTCTCAAAGGCCAATACCAATTTGAGCCAGCCTAGGGTGACGGTGGCACTCCCCAAACGTGAAGAATCAAGACTCAAAACGGGACCTGCTTGGGTGGCCTAGATGGTAACTGAAATCGTTCCATCCATCCATCCATCCATCCATCCATCCATCCATCCATCCATCCATTCTCCTCCGTTTAATCCACTGCCAGCCGGTGCCCTCTTGGGACAAGGGCAGGAACAACCCTAGACAGGGCGCCAATCCATCGGAGGGCGCACACACAAACACAGTCACACACTAGGGGCCACTTTAGAGACCCCAATTAACCAAACACGCATGCCTGTAGACCTCAATATGTAGTAAACCTCAATAGAGATGGTGGCCTGTGGTGGCCTAGTAGTTTAGGTACTGGACTATGGAGCAGAAGGTCCAGGGTTCAAATCCCACCTCGGCCACAGCTGGGTCCCTGAGCAAAGGCCCTTAAGCCCCAACTGGATGAATTGTAAGACTGGATGAATTGCGAGTCGCTCTGGATAAGGGCGTCTGCTAAACGCCGTAAATGTAAATACATTCCCCATATCCAGACGTCACGATATGCAATTGCCTATGACCGTCGAATTAAATTTCCCAAGCGGAACGACGTTACGGTAATTATTACGTAGACAATTCGATTTTTCCGACGCTTTAGAACTCTTCATATCTCAGCAGTATCTCAGTGGAACAGATGTGTAGCTCTATTTTTGGACATGGTGCTGTTTGTTCCCAGCAGGTTCCCGGTAGAAACTTTCAGGCCGCTTGAAATGTTGAAGCATTAACTTTTCCACTCATCTGTTCCTAAGAGTCTTTATCATATTAGTGCACTTTTATATTCACTCACTCTGTAGTTTAAAAAAAAAAAAAGAAAAGAAATCAAATTTCGGGGTTCAGGGTCCCGCTGAGGGACCCAGCAGGGCTTTCAGGCAGCTCCGAGAATTCAGAGATTTGATCTAACAACCTTTCCTGTCAGAACAGAGACCTGGCCTTTACGGACCGATCTTTTTCCAGTACTTGATAAGTGTTACAACGTTTCTGGACAATTTGAATCCACCACGCACATTCGGTCTGACCTTCTTAGCAAGCTGGGTGAACCTTCGCGATAACGAGTGCTCCAGGAGTCACTCTGGATCGGAGGGTGTGAGGGTGTGAGGGTCTTTTGTTTTGGTTTTCAACACGAGAAAAGTCAAATGTTTGGCACTGCCCCGCTTTTCGAGAAGCTACGTCGGAGGGTTGCGTTCGCAGTTTTAAACCTTCTAGGCGCTAAAGGCTTTCGGGTTGGGAAACGGGCGCAGGAAAACGTCCGTTGTTCACATTATCGAATGTAAAAGGTATCCAGGTCTTTCTAGGTCCGGATCATTCGAGACGGGTTAAAAAAAAAAAAAAACGCTCGAATTAATGCTTGCTGTCGGGAAAGCGCCCCGTCGGGGGTAACGCACACTCCCGAATAGCAGCCGGCGGGCAGCGTAAACAAGACGAGCACAGCACAAAGAAAGTGCGTCCTTGGTTTTAACAATGAAGGGTCACGGAAACGATCCGTTAGAGCAGACGTTGCGCACCCGGCCCGGCCTTGAATGCTCTCTCAGAGGTGGAGGGCAGACCCCCGCAGATCGGGCGGTGGGGAACAAAAATGGGTCGTGAAGAGACGGTGCAAAGATTCGAATCATAATAAGCTCCAAGCAAACTGTCCTCCCTTAACCTTGCATAAAAGTGCTCCAGGCACTGCCCGGCCAAAGGGGGGGACTCTCACTCTCACTAACATTCCGTGGGTGGCACGGTGGCTCGGTGTCAGAAGGCCCCGGGTCCTTTCGGTGTCGAGTCTGCGTGGACGTCCTGTCCGTGCCTGCGTGGGTTTTTTTACCAGGTACTTTCTCCCGCAGTCCAAAGGCCAGTTGGTGTCTCTAAATTGGCATTGACTTGTGCGTGTGTATAACTAGTTCTGACCCAGCAGCCTTGTGTGTGTGGCTGCAATGGCCGCTGATGCCGATAGCGACGTTAAGCAAACAAATAACCCCTACCCCCAGATCCTGCGTTGACCGTGGCCCGCTTGGGCCGCTGCGCAAAGTCTCCTCCAGCACATCAAAGATTCCTAATGGGGTTCAGGTCTGGGCCCTGTGGTGGCATCTTGGAATATGGCTGTGCCATCAGGGAAGAACAAATCGAACCCGCTGATGGAATGACTTGGTCGTCAGCTGACCTCGTTGATAGGGGCACATAACATTGCTGAACCCAGACCTGGCCAACAGCAGCGCTCCCAGACCATAGCCCTGCCCCCACCGGCCTGTACAATAGGCACCGGGCGTGATGGGTAATCGCTCTGGACCAGGGTCAGTCTGGACTCATCAGACCACACGACCTTCTTCCATTGCTCCAGAGTCCAGTCTGGATTTACATTTACATTTATGGCATTTAGCAGACACCCTTACCCAGAGCGACTCAAACAGCAGTGGTGGCTTAAGGACCCAACTGCGGCACCTTGGCCGAGATGGGATTTGAACCCTGGACCACCAGGTCCATTCAGGCCCAGAGTTTAGTACCTTAACCCGCTAGGCTACTATTAAACACCGTCCTCTTAAAAGCGTTTCCCCACCCCCACCAACAACATTCCTCCCTTAAAGCTGCTATTTACTATTTTAATAATGCTCTCAACCCGATTTTAGTACGCTGCTCACAAAAACGAGCCGATATTTTTATATCTCTTTGTGAAATCTCCCCTAATTTCTGTGAGCAGTACAGTTTGAGCACCATGCATGGCCATAATTCGAATAATTCTGAAAGGTGAACGATCGCAGGGTGTGTGTTTTGGTTGGGTAACAGTCAGCGCATCAGTCAGGGTTAAATAACTCGTTGCCAGCTGAATCATAATCACCCTTGCAGTAATTATCCAATGGGAGGCTCTAGTTGAATCCAGTTGCTTACCTTGCCTGTGCTTGCGTTCAGCAGCGAATCCCCAATCAGGAATGGCCGTAATTGGTTTTGCGGCGGCTTCGGTACGGTTTGTTGGTAGAAAGCTGAACTTTCGGATAATTGCGCTCTCGGCGGAAGCGGTCCGAGACTTCGGAACGCAGACTGGCATTTTGATTCTCGACGGCGACGCGTGATTGGCAGGGTCGTCCTTTAGAGCCGAGAGGAACGGCCCGGAGAATGTGGTTAGTGACCTGATTGTTGCCTGGCTTTTTAGAGCACTTTATTTTACAGGTCATCAGACCAGAACAAGAGCAAGACGTCCATAAATCTCTCGGACACTGATTAGAGGCACTCAGATGTTTCCCTCAGGTCTAGGTTACAGCGCCGGGGATTTATGGCTGCTCCGAAGGTCTGCCGTTGGTAACCGAGCCATTAAGGCTTCGCGAAAAACCGCTGGGATGTGAAATGAACGGCGTATGAAACAATGCAGCGAGACGTGCTCACAGAAAAGGCGAGCTTTTAAGAGAAAAAAAAAACAAAACAAAAAAACAGCAGAACGTACAAGTAAATCGAAACTCTTAACTAACAAGCATATCAGCTCTAATTATATCCAGCCACAAATTAGAAAAAGTTGAAGAGAAAGTGTGGAAAATGTTTCCTACTTTGACTTTTTCAGCATTTGTGACTCTTCGGAAACGTCCGAACAATGTGCGTGTTTATGGCGTTTTTCGTCAAAGGGTTACGCAACGTTGGGCTTGTTTTTCTACCAAAGTGGCGTACAAATATTGGCGGTTGGGGGTTGCAGGTTTTTGGGTCTTGTTTCCTGAGTGTATTTGCTCGTTTGGTCTTTCTCCCTGACCTTGTCTCTTTCTCCAAGTTGGCCTTGGTCAACTTTTAGAGTTAAAAGAAATTTCTACATTACAATCCTACCGTTTTGTCACATTGTCTGAAGTTCATGCTTTCCCCAGTTTGCTTCTTTTGGGGATTGTTCCCATAGACCTTGTTGCTTACTCTTACGGATCTGGCAACCCTGGCCGAGCTGATGTGTCGTTCATGAAGTGTGATCACTGCTTCTGTGCTTGTAATGGCTGTTTTGCTCGCTTTATAAATGGCATCTTGCGTCTTGGTTGTTAAGTATTTCGGGAGATTTTTGCCACCAACGCCTGCGCGACCAAACCCCACATTACTGCACGGCAGCCAGCCGGAGCATGGGAAGCGGGCGCTAATATTAACATGCAGTAATGACCGGGCGCCAAGAAAAAGAAACCAAAAGCAACGCTTTTATCAACCGAGCACCGACCAATCATTCAAGCGCCCCATCACTTATTCAACCAACCCAATCAAACCAAACCCAGTCAATCAGGCCTGGAGAAAGTGAGTGGGAAATTTTAGGAACGAATTAATTTATGTTTGCTCGCCCAGCCAACTGGTCCACACCAACCAACCAACCAACCAACCAACCTACAAACCAACCCACTCAAACCAGGGAGCCAAAAATATCATCCAACCAATCAGGAAACAAAAACGCTAAAACAAACCACTTACACACCCAAATGTGGATCGGTGGGGCGGCACCGCTGCCTCACAGCAAAAAGGTCCCGGGTTCAATCCCAGGGCGGGGCGGCCTGGGTCCTTTCTGTGTGGAGTCTGCATGTCCTCCCCATGTCTGGGTGGGTTTACTCCGGGTACTCCGGTTTCCTCCCACAGTCATGTTGTGAAAAATAGCTGCACCGAACCTCCCTTTTATTATTTATTTATAGGAAATGAGTAGAAAGGCTAAGTTGTCAACATGCCTTTTTAATCTACATCCCCATTTTATTTTTTGAGCTTTTGCCCCAGGTTTCCCTTCGAAATACCGAAAGAAATGTCGAAATGGTGCATCTTTAAGTTCTTCTGATTGGCCGCCGTTAGGAAAAACGTAACAAAATGAGCAAATATCAATAAAATAGCGAGACCCTGGCGGTCGATCTACTTTTCAAATCGAATAGAATACTGGAGTGAAGCTTGTTAATATAAATGCAGCGTAGTAGAGCAGTGAAATAATAGATTAATATTAGTAAAGAGTATTATAGTATAGTGTTAATATAGTGCATGTGGATATAGAGCTGCTTTTTCGATACAAAATAAGCACAACACATCTGTATTTGGTAGCAAAGTTCAATATTAGCAAAAGTAGCATATCAAAGTTTCCTTCACTTAAGACGAGTAGGCATTGGTTTTGAATCATTGCTGTTCAGAGAGAAAAAAGGAACCTTGTCACTTGGTTATTTGAGGCCCGGTGGAGCTAATAATGAATTCAAAATTGAATGGTCATTTTCTTTTCATTGCCTGGCCATTGTTTGCTGAACAACTTCTAATAAGAAATGAGCATCGTTTTGCATTTTCGACCCCTCGCAGACAAAAAGGGATGTCTTTTGTTGAATGGGAAATGAATAGTCTTGAGAGATTCGTATCGGGAAATCGAGTTAAAAGCTCAAAACTGAGCAACCAACCAATGGTGAAACTGTAAACCAAAAGCAAGCAAGCAAAGACAAACCAAAGATAAAACTAAGCTGTGAACCCAACAGGGATTGCTGTCCCTTCTGCCCCCCAAAAAAACAGCCCAACTGAAACCAACCAAAACCAGTCAGGTGCAAAATCAAACTGGTTTGCCAATGCAAAATTCAAGACGTAAATAATCTCGTATTCTTTCTCACCAGTCCCAGTAATAAACACCAATATACAACAATTCTACAACTGCAAGTGAATTTTCCAATTGAACTAACAAGGAATGAAAGAAGCCAAAACTCTTTCATGTGTGACAGTTGAATCTGGTTAATTGGACCACCGGTTAATGGGAGCAGCCGCTTATTCGGACCGAATCCTAAAGTACAGAAACAAATCCTATTA
>JAUZST010013654.1:0-10928 GCA_034779995.1 Parotocinclus haroldoi
ACACACACACACACACACACACACACACACACACACACACACACATACATACATATATATATATATATATATATATACACACACACACACACATAAAAAGTGACAGTCATCTAGCATTTCTTCCATTTTCGAATAACTGCGCCAACAGTCATTTTCTCATCAACCTGTAATGTCCTGTAACCCATCCCAGCCTTGTAAAGGTCTACAATATTGTCCCTGTTGTCGTTAGACAGCTCTTGGAGAGGTTGGAGTGTGATTGATTGATTGTGAGTACAGGTGCAGTTAATACAAATAATGAGTGCAGAATAGGAGGCTTCTTAAAGACAAACTAACAGGTCTGAGAATTCTTGTGATTAATGTGATTTTCTGTGAACACACTACTTCTGACAGAAAACAGCTACCGTATTTTCCGCACTATAAGGTACACCTAAAATATTTTCCCAGGAATCGGACATGCGCCTTATAATCGCCTTATATGTGTACTAAGTTCCACAATCTATAAAAGTATTGTTGAGAGACTTTGGTAAGCGGTCTGCTTCATTGACTGTCGGTCCAGCATGGGAGCAATGAATGATAGACGGCAACAGCACATTTACTAAGACTGGGACGGGACGAGACTGACTCAGACAATGAGGATAGGGAACCCGGAGTGCTTGATAGTGAAATAGCCCAGCAGTTCAATTTAGACACAGAAGATGAGGACTTTGATGGATTTGTGGAAGAAGATTGATTAAAAAACTAAAATCGCTTCCTTTACTTTTTTTGAAGACCGTACGTTTTAGCATGCGCCTTATAATACGGTGCACCTTACGGTGCGGAAAAAACAGTACAAGGCACATTCACCCTGCAGGAAAATGTAGAGTAAATACATTTATTGTAGAATGTAACACAAATCTGGCTTATTTAATAAAGAACATAAATAAAAATCTAAAAATTTATTCCAAGCTGGATCACTTGCTTGACTTCATTCTAAACAGAAATTTTATGAGAGTCTCACAGAAACTAGTCTCAAATGATTTCTGGTTGACAATCAATCCATATTACACAGAAAGAAAATGCATTTTGAACATACAAGTTATGGAAACAATTAAATGCAATCTATAACAACATCACCCAATAATTCCTCAGCTGTGTTTTGTCTGCTCTCAATATACTACTGTACTCTATAGGTGTCCTGCTTTTATTACAGCCTTAAATAACAGAGAGGAAAAGTTTAAACCATGTAGGTGTGAGACAAGAATTTCAGACAGAGGACAGACCGTGTGTACACAACCAGATGGTACAAGTCAGCCTACATCCATGAGTCAGTGTCTGGATGATATTGTAATAGCTATTAAGACAGAGCTACTAAAAAGATATCAATATAGCATTCTTGGGGAGGAGCAAAAAAGAGGGAGAGCATGTGGGCAAATAGACAAAAGACAAAAGACAAACAATGGCTCTAACCTTCGAAACTTGTCTTTTATTTTCTCCAGCTCATCTCTGGATCTGCTCATATCTGCCTGCATGTAGTGGCGATGGCTCTCGAAATCAGTCTCCATTGCCTCCATTTTGTTGGTTGTGAGAGAGAGATGGCGGCGCAGCTCATCATTTTGCTGTTGCAAAATCCTGAAAATGGGCATATGCGGAAGGTTTTAGTGTGGTATGATTGAATTGTTCCTTTAGTACCATAAATGACCTTTTGACCTTTTTTTAAATGTAATTTTGACAAAGACTCAAAAAGTAACTGAAGATCAATAACTCAGTTAAATAAATTTTACTTTATTCTGTATTATTATATTATACTATTATTGAGGAAAAATAATCCAAGTCCGGTGTTTTCAGTCAGTAAGATGATAATCAGGTGTTATTGAGCAGACTTGTATAGAAAGAACAAGGATATTTTAAAGTCTGGTTTTCACAACATGTTTGAGAAGTGAATCATGGCTCAAACAAGGGGTATTTTGAAAGATATCAGAAAGAGAGTTGCTTTAAAACTGTACACAAAAAAGACTCATCTGTACTTTTCCTCTTCTTCCACTTCTGGCAGTGTGTAATGCTTTCTTGTATTTTGTAAACTGTACAGCGACCTTGGGTTCTGTAAAAGGCCCTATAAAAGTGTAACATATTATTTTAGCCGATTCTCATTAGCCTTGAAAAGGTTTTGGCCTGTTTGTATCTATTCCAAATGACTTTTCCTCACTGATGGAACAATTAATTCTGAATCATACTAAGAAATTCTACAGGAACACGGCAAGGCATCTGTCCATGAACTAAATGTTAGCATATTACGGGTCATGCTAAAAGGCGGAAGCCCGAAGTATGCTTGTTCTACCAAAATGGTTACATAAGATCAAAAGAATGAAAGGCAAAGTCCTAACCTTAACCTTTTGAGGACCAAGGGACATAAGCCCCATAATTTTAAATGGACACCAAATTTAGCGTCCATTTAAAAGTACGGGACCAATGTCACTTGGTCTTCAAAGGGTCCAATAGTACTGCTTCAGAAGCAGTTTAGTGATGAAATCCCATAACATTGCAGAGTTACAGTTACTTCTGCCCTTGGTGGTCACGCTAGTCTGAGGGGTCCAGATCAGTGGGCGGCCACTGCAGATATTTAGAAAGCAGGGTGCCAGCTTATAGTACTAATAAAATGACAGACAAACCTGATCAACTTCAATGAACATATTTATTCATTAAAATATTCATTTTCTTATGTGCTATTTAACATATAAATTTATATAAATTTGCTCTCTGCCTTAGGAATTAAAAACTTAATATTAAGTGTATTAAAACTTAACATTATCTTATCTGCCGGTAACAGCATCTTGTTTCTGAGAAAAGCATCTTAATCCCAGTCAACGTTAAGAGCAACAAGTTATAATTCTGGAAACAAAGCTCTCATCTCCTCAAAAATTAGTTAATTAATTAATTAATTATTAACCCTGGATCACCTTCCTCAAAAAAAAAAAAATTAATAAAATGACAGTTTTCTTTGTCCAACTTGATCTACTCACATCATTCTCTGTACCTACTTGTATGAAAACCTAATGATGTTTTAGACCATAATTATGCAGAAAAATAAAAAAAACTCACAAGGTTTCATAAGTTTTAAGCACCACTATATGTGAAAAACATTCTCTGTTCAATGCCCTGCCTGCAGTACAAACCCCTGGAGACATTTTGCTCTTTCACATTACAGCCACTTCCCATAATTAGAAAAGGAAGTACTAATCCGATACCTAATCAGTGCAAAGTCAATTTCCTATTGATTATGCCAGAGCGTCAGGTCTTGTGTCAGGGTTGCCAGTTACAATTCTCTTTAAAGCTGTCTTTATTAGCAGTGCAAATTGATTAGAAGGGTTTTTTTGCACAGCACATCTTGTATACAATTTCTTTAATTGCCATTGGCTACGTGGCTCCCAATGGTTCTTAAGAACCCATCTATATAACTGCTTTCTTGGTAGCTTCAGCTACAGTACAAAATAAATGTCACACAAAGTCATGTCCATGTAGTTGCTAAAGCAGCATGGCTGAATAAAAAAAGTCAACAAAACCAATCAAAACCATCAACTGCACAGCCGGTTATATAAATACACGTTCTACCATGAATGCTTTTAAACATGATGTACTTGTAATTTCAAGATAGGGAACCTCAAAACATCTTGACCACCTGGACATGTGTCGGTGCTGCCCAACACCACAAGGTAAAAAAAATGTCATTATGATGCAAGGTAAAATGGGGGTACTACACACGGATGAACAAACCTGCAACTTGGAAAGGTAACTCCCCACTGTTAAAATGTATTCTGATTTAAGTACAGTACTACACCACTGTGCAAGTCTTGGGAAGCTTTTTTGAAAGTTAATCGTTAGTGGTAATGCACGTTACAGCTGAGTGCTTTTAGTTCCCTTTAAAATTACAGATTAGGTACTGTTTGCTTTGTGGATCATTCACAACACTGTAGTGAAACTGACATGGTGGTGGTGGTGATCGTGTGTGAAAGTTGGTGTGTTGCACTGATGCGAGTGGTACAGACATCAGTAATTAAATCACCTCAGTGTCACGCCTGGACTGAAAGTAGTCCACCAGTCAAAAATGTCCAGCCACCAGCATCCTGTAGCACTAATGATTAGAGGGTTAGAGGATGACTAACAAACTGTACAGTAACAGATGAGCTACTGTCTCCATCGATAAGGTGGAGGAATATGGTAGATGCCTAATGGAGTGCACAGTGAATGAATAGAGACTGTAAAAACTCCAGCAGCATCACAACACACTAACACGTCACCACTATGACATTAGTGTCATAGCAGTAATAAGATTAGCATTAGCATTAGAGAAGATAGTATGGGTGACTAACATAGTATGTAGAGAAACAGATTGTATATCTATAAAGTGTAGTGACATTTGAAACTTAAATACAAGAACATAAATTAAAACTTACAGATTTTGCACAGCTCTTACATTAATCTGTAAGTACATAAGTACATAAATCTGTGCCTACACTAAGTGAACAAAGCATTTGTTTTACAAATTGACAAAAAAAAAGCAATGGGGAAGATGCTTGGGTATGACAACTTGTAATATATTAAACCACTTTTTTAAAATTATATTTGTATAATTTTATACAGTGATGATCAGGTGAGTGGAACATCATCACTCTTACGGGTACTGATTTGCAGACCACGCTATGCGTCAGTCTATCATAAGGTGTTTGTCTATTTAAATCCTGTCTTGATTTAAATACGATCGGATTCCTTAACATTTTGGTCAATGGAAATTACATGCAGGAAACATTACATATTTTATAGCCTATAGTGTAAAATCCTTATTACCAAATGCTCAGTCAGGTGCTCAAAGCTACTTATAGCCCTTAAAGGTTTAAATGATTACAATGTTTTAACCTCTGACCTGGATTAGCAGCAAAGTCATCAAGATCTGAGACCTCACACAACTCCACTGAATCTTCTGTCCTAACTGTTGTAGGTGCTGAAGTCATGTTAAATCTTTCCAGTATGTGAGCGGCAGTTCTCTGGCCAAAAATGTCTTGTTGTTTTCTCACCTAGCTTGTGTTTCAGTAGCAGTTCCATCCCCCTACACCAAGATGTTCCTCCACTTAAGCTCCACTTAAATTGAATACTATCATTAAAAACTCCAAACAAACAAACAGCACCTAGATGGAAATGTCAGACTGTGGCAAAACTTGCATGCAGTTTTGTCTGAGGCAGATATTCTATGTAAATTATTTAAGGTGTGGTCTGATTAAACACTGGTACAAGGGTGTAAACATGCTTCCCCTGCAGCCCAATAAACAGGCTTTCCAAGGCTACTTTTGGGTAACGTACCTCTTGGTGAGATTGCTGATTTCTAGACATGCCTTTATGACACAATGAAATACATTGTGCAAAGTTTACAGACTTCCAATTGGGCATGTCATTGGACTTAGAGAACCAGGATGGACATTTCAATGAACTGCCTGTTATCTAGGCAGTTCTGAACTAGCTGTTAGAAGGTGATGGGAGCAGCAGTTCTGTGAGGAAACACACACATGGAAAAGAGGTTCCACCACCAGTAGAAAGCATAATTTAAGCCGCTAACAACCTGCCAGGTGGCACCTTCACTACACATACCTGTATCTGCCCTGACCATTTCCAAGTGTCCAGAAGAAGGAAATTTGTTGTCATGGTACCAATTATGCCATTAGTGCCATTCAGTGGTGGCGTGAACGGGAAACCATACAGACTGGAACAGTCTCCATTTTCAAAACTAGGGTCTTGTTTGGGAGCTGACGGCAATCTGGTTTGAGTAGGAAGGTGTCATAGTGAGTGCTTCAATTCTAACTTTACTTGTGAGCAAGACACTGCCTCAGCTGCTGGCGTGATAACCTGGAGAGCCATCGCATACAGCAGCTGATCACCCACAGTAGCAATACCAAGGGACACAAACAACTCAGCAATAAGTGCATGACTTCCGGCAACCATGTATGTTTCTTCTGATAACAGAGCTTCATACTGGCATTTCATCAGAAAAGCACTGATCACCCAAGCACAGTAAGGGTTTTCCAACAATGTCTCTAAAGAAATTAAAGTCCCAGCTGCAACATGTGTACATGTGGTAATGTGACACAGGATACCATACGGAATCTGTATGCCAATCTCCATGCCTAAAGTATCATCTTTTATCCATGCTAGAGGCAGTCCCAAAAAAAAAAAGATTAATTTTAAAAGTTAAGCTTGAAGTCATAGTAGTCATGGCAGTAATAGTATTTATTCATATAAGGAAAATCGACCATATTGTTTTCTGTTGGTTCTAAATTTCACTACAGCTCAGATGAGAATAGTCTTCATGCCTCTTCAGCATTCCAGAAAGTTGAAACATTACAAAAAAGTAGAATTTAAACATATAATAGTGTTGATCTAATTTGAATATACTTTGTTTTAAGGTCATTGTATTTAGACTTGGTGCATGAATGGATTGTTACAGTTTTGCTATTAAACTTGGATTCACCGTCAAATCCTTCAGCATTTCATGTTCAGAGCATGGTTACATCTGTAAAATTACCAATGTCCTATCATAATGACTCGCACACATTTGAATAAAGCTGGACAGACCTAACATTGTAAAATGTGTCACTATTTGTTTAAAACTGCTTATTAGTGCTCTTTTCTTGAGTGACCTACAAACAGGGAAAAATCACATGCATAATCTTCTTTTACACAAAAACAAAATAATGAAAATATGTCAATGTTTGATAGAAAACGTGCTTATGTGCTCATTAAAAGCTTAATATTTTGTGATTTTGGGTTAAGCTCTAATTCCAAACCCCCAGAATGTAAATGTAATAAAACACAAGTGGTGAAGTTGCATTAAATCTAATCATTTAATTCTCTCCCCTCATCAGTGAGCATTTAGGCCAATCAATGAAGCTGCTGTTGTCATCATGGCAACACTTCCATTGCACATCACTACAGACTTTTTTGTTTGGCCTTATTGAGAATAAGCAGGGACCAATGTTATTTATGCAATATAACGCAAATTATTAACACGTACTACTTTGACACCAGACAATGTTCAATTTAAATAAAACCACTGAAAGGGTGCAAGGGTGGAGAAGAAAGAAGGGCCACAGCACAAAGTAGCACAAACCTTTCTCTGACAATTATGTCAGGATCACTCAAAGACCTGCGGTTAGTGGTCACAAGGAATTACACTGTACATTAAAATGTGTTTTAAAATCAGATAACAGACTTACTTGATTTTGTCAGCATCTGATAATGACTCCTGTTAAAATAAAAAACACATTATTTAGAATATACTGAAAATGGCTTGTCAAGTCAACACAGCACAAATATACATCAACACCAGGCACTAGATACACAAATGTTTTCAACAATAAATCCTCTCTTGGAGTACTAACTACTTCCTCCTGTTGTATAAACCCATTGATCATCTACCGGAGGCACAATCTCAATCTATAATTAGTTAATTTTCCATATAATTTTTAATCCCTGTTCAAGCAATGATATGGAGCTACAGAATAATTGAATGATAAGCAGCTGTGTATATATTTGGAGGAATTTAACATTCACATGCATAATTCTAAATAACTGCTTGGAAACAAATGGAGCCATTTAAAAGATTGAAATGGACTTCCTAGATGCACATCTGTTGGCATTAATGGCAAGTCGTTAAGAAAGTGAAACAAGGACTTATTTATTTCAGCACTGGCACTGCAGCAGTCACATTGCAAGGGTGCTGACAGTTCAGGTGACAACTGAAAAGTGCATTAACATATAGTTTTCCTAGATCTTCACGTCTCAAGAATGCATGAGCCAGAATTTGTCATAGAATTGCACCATTTTAATTGCACAATTTTTAATGGGCATTCCCAATATTTCATCACTTGTTGTATCGTAATTTATTCACAAAAAGCACATAAAGCACCTTTAAGTGACCAAACAAAAACAAAATGTATTCAGACCTACATGGGAAGTAAATGCTAAATCTATAAAGAGTTAAAAATCAGTAATTCAGTGGTTAAATCCACAGCCAATGTTAAGATTTATTCTTCAACAAACAAAGCTCATGTTCAAGAAAACAGAATAAGAACAGACAGGGGACAGAACAAATGACATATCCTACACACAAAACAGAGCAACAATGGCTGGTAACATTCAGTTCATGCCACTGTCAGAATGACAGTGTAAGAAATAACAGGCCATGAAAGAGGACCACACACACATCAGACACAAGACAAGACTAAAGACAGACAGAATGATAACTAACAAAACCTATTTGTTGGAAGGGGGACTGATGTGTAATAAGTAACATTCTGGTTCATTCAGACACAAAACACTAGACTGCATGGAAGGCCGTAATAAAACAGGCACACATACCTTTATTTGTGATAAAACAGTTAAAGCTGTTTGTGATATTTGCATGTTTTCACTCTCCATACCAATTGAAAGTGGACTTGTTTGCCTTAATTCATTCACAGTGTCACAGTGTCCAGTGCCCAGCGACTGAGCACTGTGGTTCACCTGGGCTTGCTGATGTTGAGTCCTCTGTCGATTCCTGCCATCCCACTCTGTCTCACTGCTGTGCCTGGAATCACCACTACCTCCCACCCGTCCATAATCAGAACTCTCAGATTTAGGTCGAGCACCTTCTCTGTTGGGGTCAATACACCATTTCCCATTCTTCTGTTTTAGGCAGTTTGCCTTTAACGAAATGGGAGATGATTTGGGCTCTCTTCTTGTCATTCTGTCACACTGGGTGTCACAGCCGACCCACAGTCGGTCCCTTTCCTGGTTCTTCTCTCGATGGTCATTGGAATCACTTTGCTGACAAGGATCATATAAAAGACCCTGGTTTCCTTTACCAGCATCTGGCTTCTTGCAACCCAGCATTTTTAAGCTAACAGGACTAAGAATTCTGTATGTAATCTCATCCAAGAACTGTGAAAACTTAAGCTTCTCCTCCAGGAGTCTGACCTTCCATTCTGGTAAAGAACTCGACATGACAGAAGATGTGGAGGTAGCATGTCCTTGGGGAGGCTCCCCTGACTTTCTATCGCAGTCCAATGATATGCACTTGGACTTCCTGCTGCAACCATGAGTGTGGCTCCGTCCTAGCATCTCTGCTGACTTTGACTTGTGTAGGTCGCTGGAGCGTGCTCTTAGGTTTTGTGGATGTTTGAGGATCCCCTTGGGAGGAGGAGCCTGTGCCATTAAAGCAGACAATGGTGGATGTAGCTCTCCCCTTGGAACAAGAATCTCTGCCTGGTCTTTAAAAACCAAGGAACGCTCCCGGCTTTTGTTGGAGCAGGCTGGGGAACTGTCACAGTCAAACTCCTGTAAATCCTCCCAGTTATGATAGTCTTCATTGTCAGAGTGCACCAATAGTTCCTCACTGCGGCTAATAAACCGATTCAAACTTTGTTTTGGAGGAAGTCTCATTCCAAGTGTATTACTGAATAGTCGTGGCGGTGGAAGGACGACAAGCTCCAAGCTGGAGAGGCTCGAGACATCCAGCTCACTGTCTGACCAGGATGATGAGAATATATCCAGATTCTGGCATTTCGGGTCAGTTAAGCATGTGGGCTGAAAAACTGGAGGAAAACCTCGGTGACAAATTACCTTGCTAGGGTCAGGCTGGGCTGGTGCTGAATGGTAACTGGTTGCTGAGACGGTCCCGCTAAGGTCATCCCGAAGAACGGGCAGGTTTTGACGGGTCTCTCGGTGCTGTGGAGGCGCTTTGCGGTACGGCTTCCGGGCAGGGGCGGCACTCGTCATTCTAGGATTTTAGTCTTTGTCCATATACAGGCCTATAGTCCTGCAAAAAGAAAAATAAGGAACTTCAATAGCACCAGCACTGAGCCCTGCTATGCGCTAAAACACACAATTAATCTGCCTGCTGTCTACACCCTGGCTCACTAACTCCATCTGTCCAAGTGACTGCCATGAAAAAGCAGGTTGAATCAATAGACACTGATAATGCAGCACTGGGCAGCAACAACAAAAAAGCAGCCAGTACTGGAGTTTGAGAAAGGGAGGGAACAGCATGTCATTTCACATAAACATCAAAAGGTCTGACTATGCCTCGTTTGTGGTGTAAAAAAAAAAAAAAAAAAAAGGAGAGTGGAGGAGAGAGAAGTAAACAACTTATGAGCCTCAAGAGAAAAAACCCTAAAATGATTAAAAACCACATTAAATTTTTAATATACAAACCATGACAAAATTAATACAGCACAATGACTGCCTGATGGAAACTTTAAAATGGGACAACTGTGAGCATCATATACATATGGATTGGGGATGCACTGAAATTAACATTTTTGGCTAAAACAGAACAAAATGAAACCTTTGTCCAAAAGCCAAAATAGTGAACCTTTTCTTTGACACTTCAAAACTTCCCAAGAATCTACGGTAAGCGTTTTATCAGGGTCCACTGGTGACCCTTCTTTGACATCAACAAGAACACACAGAAAAATCTAGGAACAACAACTTTTCTGTTTAATTTCCTTTTTTTACTTTATTCCTCAAGATTAGGCATGAATGAACATTTTGTTCAGCAAAGCATGGAACTAGGAACAAGACAGGGTGAGAAAGTTAACCAACTCTACTCACTGCACAAGTCAGAAGTAGCATTAATGAGTTACAGAGGTTCACTGAGGGTTTCTTTCGCAAAAATATAGAAACTCCTGTTAGTTACGCATACAAATTAAACGTTCTAAGAGTTCATTTGTAATAATTTAATGTATTTTTATGGCGATGTACTTATACATGGATAAAATTTATTTGCAGGATAATGTAGAACACTTAAAATTCCTGAATAACATGTTTTTCAGTTGTTAGCCATATATACACACAAACACACACACACACACACACACACACATACACACACATACACACACACACACACACATACACACATACAAGAT